>CAUYQU010105107.1:0-69210 GCA_963574635.1 Cheracebus regulus
GATGAGGAGCTTCAGGGGAAGAATTTTATCCTGACAGCCTAAGGACAAGTTTTTTTCCTTACTTCTTGCCTTGGACATCCTCCAGTGAGCCAGACATGTTTGGAGCTATGGCAGCATATTCTGCAACCATGAGAGAAGAGCAATTAAAACACATGCATACCTTATTTTATGCTTCACTTTATTGCACTTCACAGATACTGTGCTTTTTTTTTTTTTTTTTTTAACAAATTAAAGGTTTGTATTGCTCAACCCTGCATTGAGCAAGTCTAGTGGCACCATTTTTTTCTAACAGCACATTCTCACTTGGTGTCTCTGTGTCACATTTCAGTAATTTTTTAAATATTTCAAACTTTTCTGTTATATATGTTATGGTGATCTGTGATGTCACTGTTGTATTATTTTGGGGTGCCACAAACTGCACCCTTATAAGACAGCATATTCAGTGTATGTGTTGACTGCTCCACTGACTAGGCTGATCATCTCTCTCCCTCTCCTGGGGCCTCTCTACTCCCTAAGACACAGCAATAGTAAAATTAGGACAATACGTAACCCTACAATGGCCTCTAAGTGTTCAAGTGAAGGGAAGAGTCACATAGCTCACTTTAAATCAAAGGCTAGAAATGATTAAGCTTAGTGAGGAAGGCATCTTCAAAGCTGAGACAGGCAGAAAGCTAGATCTGTTCCAGTTAGCCAAGTTGTAAATGCACAGGAAAAGTTCTTGAAGGAAAGTAAAAGTCCTCCCCTCTTGAATACAGGCATGATAAGAAAGTTAAACTGCCTTATTGCTGATAAGTAGAAAGTTTGAGTGGTCTGGATAGGAGATCAAAGCAGCCACAGCATACCTTTAAGGAAAAGCCTATTCAGAGGAAGGCCCTAATTCTTCAATTCTATGAAGGCTGAGAGAAATGAAGAAGCTTCATTAAAAAAGGCTAGCAGAGGTTGGTTATGAGGTTTAAGGAAAGAAGTCATCTCCATCACATGAAAGTGCAAAATGAAGCAGCAAGTGCCGATGTAGAAGCTGCAGCAAGTTATATAGAAGATCTAAGATAATTGATAAAGGTGGCTACACTAAACAGATTTTCAGTGTAGACCAAAAGAAAGCCTTCTATTAGAAGACTGTGCCACATAGGACTTTTTTGGCTAAAGAAGAGAGGTCCCCGCCTGGCTTCAAAGCACAGGCTGACTCTCTTGTTAGGGGCTAATGCAACTGCTGACTTTTTATTTTTATTTTTTGACACAGGGGTCTCACTGTGTCACCCAAGCTGGAGTTCAGTGCTGCAGTCAGCTCACTGCAGCCTCAAGCGATCCTCAAGCAATCCTCAAGCGATCCTCCCACCTTAGCCTCCCAAGTAGCTGGGACTACAGGCATGCACTACCATGCCCAGCTAGTTTTTGTATTTTTTGTAAAGACAGGGTTTTACCATGTTGCCCAGGCTGGTCTCAAACCCCTGAACTCAAATGCTCTACCTGCCTCAGCCTCCCAAAGTGCTAGGATTACAGGCATGAGCCACTGTGCCCAGCCCCAACTGCTGACTTTAAGTTGGAGGTAATGCTTATTTACCATTCCAAAAATCCTAGGGCCCTTTAAGAACTATCTAAACTGACTTTGCCTACGTTTTGTCAATGGAACAACAAAGCCTGGCTGACAGCACATCTGTTCACAGCATGTTTAGTGAATATTTTAAGTCCACTGTTGAGACCTACAGCTCAGAAAAAAAGATTCCTTTCAAAATCTCACTGCTTGTTGACAATTCACCTAGTTACTCAAGAGCTTTGATGGGAGATATACAACATGAAAGTTGTTTTCTTGCCTGCTAACACAAGATACATTTTGCAGCCCATGGACTAAGGAGTAATTTTGACTTTCAAGTCTTATTTGAGAAACACATTTCAAAAGGCTGTATAGCTGCCATAGTGATTCTTCTGATGGAACTGAGCAAAGTAAATTGAAAACCTGGAAAGGATGCCATTAAGAACATTCGTGGGTGTGGAAGGAAGTCAAAATATCAACATTAAGAGGAGCTTGGAAGAAGTTGATTATAACCCTCATGGATGACTTTGAGGAGTTCAAGACTTCAGAAGTAACTGGAGATGTGGTAGAAACAACAAGAGAACCAGAACTAGAGGTGGAGCCTGAGGATATGACTGAATTGCTTCAGTCTCATGATAAAACTTGAACAGATGAAGAGTTACTTCTTATCGATGAACAAAGAAAGTGGTATCTTGAGAGGAAATCTACTTCTGGTGAAGATGCTGTGAAAGTAGTTTAAATGACAACAAAGGATTTAGAATATTCCATAAACTTAACTGATAAAGCAGCTGCAGGGTTTGAGAGGATTGACTCCAATTTTGAAAGAAGCTCTACTGTGAGTAAAATGCTATCAGACAACATTGAATGAGATAAAAATATTTTGTGAAAGGAAGAGTCAATCGATGTGGCAAACTTCACTGCATTATTTTAAGATGTTGTTATAACCACCCCAACCCTCAACAACCACCACCCTGATCAGTCAGCAGCCATCAACATCAAGGCAAGACCCTTCACCAACAAAAAGATTATAACTCACTGAAGGCTTCAAGATTTTTTTAAATTGTTAACAGTTTTTAGCAATGAAGTATTTTTCAATTCAAATATGTACATTGTTTTTAAAGACATAATGCTATTGCATATTAATAGACAACAGTATAGTGTAAACATAACTTTTATATGGACTGGGAAGCCAAAATATTGTGTGACACCCTTTATCGTGATATTTGCTTCATTGCTGTGGTCTGGAACTGAATCTGCACTACTTCTAAGGTATGACCGTACAGAAAAGGCAACCCCAAGCTCAGATGTTATTGAGTGGCTCCGTTAACCTACCTTGGCTCTGTATAGCTCAAATATCATTTGAGATAGTAAATGGCCTGTTGCTTAAGCCATGTAGGCTTAAGTCTAAGAACATTTTTAGCCCATGACTAAAAGAAATTGGGCTTGATAGAGCTTTACTATGGTAAGTGTGTTAGGCCATTCTTGCATTGCTGTAACAAAATACCTGAGACTGGGTAGTTTATGAAGAATAGAGGTTGAATTGGCTCGTAGTTCTGTAGTCTGTGCAGGAAGCATGACACTGGCATCTGCTTCTGGGGAGACCTCAGGAATCTTCAGTCATGGCAGGAGGTTAAGTGGGAGAAGGCACATCATATGGCGAAAGCAGAGGCAGAAGAGAGAGCAGGGTGCCACCCACTTTTAAGCAGCCAGATGTCATGAAGAGTTACTATCATGAGGACAGCACCAAGGGGATATGTTAAACCATTCATGAGAAACCACCCCCATGATCCAATTACCTCCCACCAGGCCCCACCTCCAACACTGGGAATTACAATTCAACATGATATTTGGGCAGGGACACATATCTGAACTATATCAGAAAGAAAGGATAAAATCTGATTATTTTATTTTAAAAATGCTTACTTTGGCTGCTTTCCACTTTTTTAGCAAAATTAAGAGGATGTGACTATGAAATGCTGCTGCTGTTGTTGTTTTCCAAAACATATAGAAACTTCCACTCTTGCTCTTCTATAGTCTGTTTTTATTACAATGGGCACAGTAATTCCCTTAAAATGTGAGATCCTGTCACTTCTCTTCTTTGGTTCCCCTGACTCAGTGTTAAAGCTAAAGTGCTAACCATGGCTACAAGGTTCTTATGACCTGACCTTCACCACCTTACCTCTCTGACTCCATGTCCAACATTCTGTCAACTAGCCATTCAACTAAGCACTCAAGCAACCACTAGCCACCTCACTATTTCTCAACTTTGCCAGGCACATTCATGCCTCAGGACATCTGTTTGAATGTTCCTCCCCTTAGCATCTGTATTACTTACATTGTCCCTTTAGAGTCTGCTCAAATGTCACCATCTTGGTAAGGCCCAACCTGACAACATTATTTAAAATTGGAACCCCCTTCCAGCTTTCCAAGTTTCTCTTACTTTGCTCCTATACAATCTTAAACCATAATAAATCATTTACTTATTTTGATTGTTCATTTGGTCTGTCTCCCTCCACTAGAATATAACTCATTAGGAAAAGAAGTTTCCTCTATTTGGTTCATTAATGTATCCCAGGGTCTGAAACAGTGTCTGATGCTTTGTGGTTGGTACTTAATAATTATTTGGTGACTAAATAAATTTATAAATTCAAATAAGTGTTTTCCATTTCAAAGTAAGCACTGTAGCAGGCTGTATACATATTCCAATGTATACATATTCAAAAGGTATCACATCAGTATTTATTGAATTTGTTGAAAATAATTCTTTCCTTTGAGCTGGAGTTGCAAGGTTAAAAAAGAAAAGAAAGAGAATAATTTTTTAAGAATAAATCTGATTTCTGCGATAATTCAAAAGTCATTGAGGAGCCAATTCTAATGAACACATACTGGAGCAAAATGTTAAAATCCCAACCTGTTTTCCTACTAAGTTACTGCATTTGAATGAGTAAGGAAAGGTCAAAAAACAAAATGTGTTTATTTTTCTAAGAGACAGTAAACTAACTCTGAGCATAATTTCAAAGAGGAGTTCTAAAAATATACACCAATAATTAGTGGCAGAATAAGTACTATATATCACCATTTTTGTTATTTAAAAATAAAAATATTTATTTCTATATGCCTGTGTGTATGTGTGAATACATTTCTTCCAACCTGTCTGAAGACTTCCATTTTTGCCCCCATTACATGAGAGGTATCTTTCAAAAGTGCAAATCAAATTCTGATTCCTCTCTTCCATTTAAGAACCTTCAGTGGCCTCTCATATTTAGTAACTTCCCACCTAGCCCTCCCTGGCATGATCTGGTTTCTGTTCCCCATCCTCCTTTCAGAACTCTTATTTGGCCACAAAGTGCCAGCCATAGAGGCCCCCTTTTCAGTTTCCTTGGCTCTTTGTACTTGCCATTCAGTCTGCCTTGAAGGCTCTTTCCATAAAGATTCAAGACTGATTCTTTTTTATGATTCAGATTCCACCTCCATATATAAAGAAACCTTCTAAGGCTTGGTTTTATGGTTATTTGTTTCCTTGCTGTGATCTTTCTCCTTCAATTAAAACATAAGCCCTCTGAAAGCAGGGTCCTTGTTGTTCATGTTTGTCTCTGCAGCCCAAGTTTCTCAGTGCCTGAGATAATGACGAGATTGAGGGCCAAAAAGATAAAGAGCTGACACCTCTTCAGAAACCATGGAGGCCAGATCCTGTGAAATGACATAGTCAAGATGCTGAAAAAAAAAATAGGCCAGGTGCAGTGGCTCACGCCTGTAATCCCAGCATTTTGAAAGGCCAAAGCCAGCAGATCGCTTGAGGTCGGGAGTTTGAGACCAGCCTGGGCAGAATGGTGAAACCTCATCCCTACTAAAAATACAAAAATTAGCTGGGCGTGGTGGCAGGCGCCTGTAATCCCAGCTACTCGGGAGGCTGAGGCAGGAGAATCGCTTGAACTTGGGAGGTGGAGTTTGCAGTGAGCCCAGAATGCACCATTGCACTCTAGACTGGGCGACAAGAGCGAAACTCCGACTCAAAAAAAAAAAAAAGTTAACCAAGAACTTCTAGCAAAACCGTATCTCAGGAACAAAGGAGATATTAACACATCCCCAGATCAACAAAAACAGAATTTGTTGGTAACAGACCTGCTCTACAAGAGCTACTAATGGGAGTCAATCAGGCTGAAATGAAAGGACACTAAGCAGTAACTTGAATCCATGCAAAGAAATAAAGAACACAGGTAAAGATAACTACACAGGTAAATGTAAAAACCACTGGGCGTGATAGCTCATGCCTGTAATCCAAGCACTTTGAGAGGCTGAGGCAGGAGGATTGCTTGAGCCCAGGAGTTTGAGGCTACAGTGAGCTGTGATTGTGCATTGCCTTCCGGCCTGGGCAACAGAGCAAGGCCCTGTATCAAAATAACAATAATAATAATGATAATAGTGAGATTGAAAGGAAGGCAGATAGGAGGAAAGGAACATTTGCCTTGCATTTTATTGACTTTTGTTATATGAATTTTTATAAGTATATAGTATTGTGATCTTAAAATATTTTAATTTTGCTATAATAAATAGGCTCTGATTTTAATATGCATCAAGCTAATGATCCACCCTTTATTCTACTCATATGTGTTCATCAGGAACAAATGTTTCAAATACCCCAGCCAGCATTCAGGCCACAGTGCTTCCACTAACATGCATATTCAGATTTGGATAATAATGGGCCAACTTATAAAGGCTTTCTTCTGTAATGCATACCATCTGAGTTATCTCAATAGGAACAACAATTTCTGGATCTGGTAGAGAACATTTCCTTTTAGGGCCTTATGCTGTAACAGATGAGAATATGGGCTGAGTCACCTCTGCTTAACAGCCCCACTTTCATTAATTCTGTATTCTGACCAGGACTACATTTCCAGAAATAACAGAATGGATAAACAAAGTCTTGCTGAATACTGTGCTATGCACTTTCATATCCATGGCTTCATTTTATTAGCAAGATCAACTTAAGGCTCTTTGTAATTTACTGCAAAATAGTATGGGGAAGAGTCCAAGGGCCAAGAGACTTCAGAGGCTTCTCAGTGGGCTAGAATTATCAGGAAGTACTCCATGGAAGAGAAAAATCTAGACTAGGGCCTTGGGGCAATCTTGACTTTGCAAGCTTCACAATAGTTCTGTGAGTTAAAAAAGCTCGGAGTCTAGACTGCCAGCTCTGCTTTCTGACTGATTTCTGACTTTCATGGCCTTAAACTTAGCTGGGATTGACTCCTCTGACTATCTGAGGGAATCTCTGCATCATGCTGCATTTCCAAAGACGATTCATTTCTAGCTAAACCCTTTGGATTTTGGCCAGTAGTAGTAGTAGTTGAAATGACAGTATGTGCCCACTTACAAAGTGCTGGCTGAGTTTGCAGGAAAAACAGACCACTGCTGTTCACTCTTCCTCCCACTTCCACCCAGGTGAAAATCTCCTGAAAAGGAAACTCTTCCTCCCTGCTACCACCCAACCTTGTCATACACAAACACACAGATCACCAGACAAATGCCTGGGTGTTCCATTCTCCTGGGTGTTCCATTCTTAGTACTTTAGATTTTTGTCTGTTCTGCTGAGTGTTTTGCCCTATGATTTCTTTTGAAAGGAGTCTTTCTGAGTAAGAACACCTGATGAATTTTATCAAGAGCTAGCACATTGGTTCCCAACTCTCCAAGTGTCCCAAAAGTGATTTATTAGTTTTAAAATACGACATGTAAAACTTGATTATGCATAAATTAAACAGTTGATAAGGTATTATGATAGAAAGGTTGTCAGGTACTAACCAGAATTGTTTTCAAACTGTATTTCCAAGACAGAAATATATCACCTTTAGTAAATGCAGTGTGCACATATTCAAAACATGGGTATACACACACACACACACACACACACACACACACACACACACACACACGCACACATGATAATCATTTTAAGGATTTAGGTGTACTGTCCTAAATTCTGATATAAACTCTGATATTTCAACCATGGTCAACCAAATTCTTGACACAAACTCATCTTCATCAGTATCCAACAAAACCAAGTATCATATGACTTTCATAGATTTATTGAAAACTTGTAGGGTCTCATCACACAGCCTATAACATTTCACCTTTTTAAAAATTACCAGCAAACATATCACTTCTCAGTTGTTTTTGCTATGTTGTTTTTGCTCAATTCCCTCTTCCTTTCCAGTATATTTACACACACACACACACACACACACACACACACACAGAGCTAACCTTGCTGACTCCAGAGTCAGCCCCTAAGCCTTTCTCACACAGAGTAATTTAGCTCAGTCTACTCTTCTAAACTTGCACATTTAAACCCAGAGTCTTATTCAGCCATCAAAGTTTGCCCCCCAAAAATGGAGGACTATAATTGACCCAAAATGTCTTCCAGTTATATTAAAATCTCTTTAAAAACTACAGAATACAAAGATTCAGCATTAATTTGGATAATGTGAATTAACTTAGTTCTGTACCTAAGTACCTTTTTTATTTCACATAGTTCCAGTTTCCCTCCTCCTGTTTAAAATTGATCTCAATAGTTTAATGAATATTTATTGATTACTGTGTGTCAAGCATTGAGGAATATAAGGAAAGAAAAGATCTCTGCCCAAAACAAGTACTCGGTCTCCTAGGACAGAATAGTGACAGTGTAAGTATTGCAGAGAAGAAGTAGAGTGTGCCATGTGCACATAAGTCAGACTGCCTAGAATGAAATCAGCTCAGTCACCTGAGTCCATGTTGTTAGCACTGAACTCATGAACCAACCTGGGACCACCTTCCTCTGGGCATTCTGTTTAGTAAACAATAAATGCTTTGTGTTCTAAAACACTACTAGGTTGTCTGTTACTTGCAGCCAAAAGCATCCCCAATAGTACACTGAAAAAAAAGGACTTTCATGAAGGGACCTGAGGCTGTGATATTTCATTTCATTAGCACAAATAGGCATAAGTATCACAGACAGAAACAGCCAAGTGAGCAAAAAAAGTCGGTGAGAAGTGAAGTATAGATGTTATTACAAAGCACTGACTGGAAAAATTAAATAAGAAACAGGAAAAATGTGGGACTCTTTATGCTTTATATTATCAGCATGTTTTATATTCAGATTTTTCTGAATCATATTTTCTTTCTTTACTAATTTAATTAGGCCAGACACATTGAAATACATTGATAAATACAACTTTTTACAAAATGAGTTTTTCCTTTCTGAACTTTTCAGGCCACAGCACTATGTTTTCTTGCTAGTTCTTGCTTTATGTAATAGATACTTTACAGGAAAAGTCATGTGTAAATACTGTACTTATAAATCAAATCATATTCTAAATGTACTAGCAAAGCTGGATGTTTAAAAGAAAACCGTAAGTCTTTTTGCATGGTGAATAACACCTTTGTAGAACACATAATCTCTTTATCATTTATCTATTCTATAAGATCATATTTTAATATGCTGGATTTCTTTTAAAGAGTTTTACCTATCATTTAAAATCAGACTTTTGTGCAATAATTTTAATAGAGAGTTTTCTGTAATGTGAATCACACTACAGAAGGCTAAGATATTGCAAACAGTATTTTTTTTTCTGAGATGGAGTTTTACTCTTGTTGCCCAGGCTTGAGTTCAATGGCATGATCTCGGCTCACTGCAGCCTCCACCTCCCAGTTCAAGGGATTCTCCTGCCTCTGTCTCCCAAGTAGCTGATATTACAGGCGTGCACCACCATGCCTGCCTAATTTTGTATTTTTGGTAGAGATGTGGTTTCTCCATGTTGGTCAGGCTGGTCTCGAACTCCTGACCTCAAGTTATCCACCTGCCTCAGCTTCCCAAAGTGCTAGGATTACAGGCTTGAGCCACCACGCCCAGCCCATATATTTTTATTCTATAATTCGCAATTTAATTTTTGTCTTATTTATAAATTTCCATTTGCTTTCATTATTTATATTTCACCAGGCAAATTTTCTTTTTTTGCATTCTCAGTGAAGAAGAAATCTGGAGGTTTGATTCCTGATGAATTCACTTTTTACTATGTAAACCTTTTTCAATAATGTCATCAAATAATTGCTCAAATTGAAGTATAGTGGAATAGAATCTTCTATGTACTGAGAAAAACATCCACATAAAATTTTAGATTTGGAAAACTTTGATAGCAATTAAAATATAATATGCTTTAAATAACAGCTTAAGACTGAAATCATATATGAGTCTGCCTGTCCCTTTAAGAAACGAAATCACATCCTGCTTGCTGGGCTCTCTTGGGTTTATTTTATCTCAGCAGCTGTTCCTGAAGTCAGTGTTATTCAGTTGCGGGTTTTTAAGCTCTTTGTTGTGTTTTTCAACTTATTGTCTATACTACCAAACATAAAACCCAGATTTAGAATGAGGTGAGGAGGGGGACAGCTAGAAATACTGGAAAAATAAAATAATACTGGGAAAGGACCTGTAATTTTCATTTAATAGAACTGTTGAAAATGATCTGCTTAAAGCCCCAGTAAAAGCAGCAAGGCAAAACCCTGAACCTCTAAGCACCAAAAGTTGGATGATATATTTAGTAATAAGTGTGTGTGGTTTGGGGGGGGGCGGTTGGGGGAAGTATCCAAAATGAAATAATGGAAATTTCTGCAGTTATAAAAGGTAAGGAAAGAACACAGTGAACACTTCTTGCTACTTTGAAAATAAGCATACTATAACTTTTGCTTAACATATGCTACTTTGATCTAGAAAGAATAATTTTACAACTCATACGCCTCTTATATCATTTATTTTTGTTTCATTTATTTTTCAAGAAGCAGTATAACACAGTACTCAAGAATGGAAACTCTGGGTAAGAATATTGGCTCTGCCACATACTTCTGGTGGAACCTTATACCTTTTTGTTTAGTTTACAAATTAAAGCAGTTAGCTTAGGTAATAGCAAAGTACATATCAAACTTAAACTTATGTGGGGGTTATAGTCCTCATTTTTATGTCATATATAGTCATTTCCTTGTACTAATGTGATGATTTATTGCATGAGTACTACTTTTAAGCACTGCTCTAAGTGCCTTATGTATTAGCTCATTTTATCCTCACAGCCACCTTATGAGATAGGTATCATTATTACTTTGATTTCCAGATAAGGAATTTAACAGGGAGAGGTTAAATAATTTGCACAAGATTTTATATACATAGTTAGTTAATTTCAGAGCTAGGATTTATAGAGCTCTCCTCTTAACCACCACGTCATTACCAATCTGTTTAGGACTGCTTAATCTCTTTTGCTCTCTGTCATTTTTATTCAAACGATGATGATTAAGAAATGGATATCTTCAAATTGGGATAAACCTGTACTTCCCCACAGTCCCCAACCCCTAACCTCTCCCCCAAAATACATGAAGACTCTCTTCCAGTGGTGCAGAGCAGGATAGTTTCAAGAGAATCAGTTCCATGTCCTTGATCCATCTCTACGCTATCCTAAAACTGATCTGCCTAAGAACATGCGTGTGTTCTCCATTCCATTCCCTTTTCACAACTGCCATTTCCCACTTGGCAAAAGGTCATTCTTCTCACAGATCCCACATCTTAGTATGGTATATTGTCCCCAGGTGTACAAAATATGGCAAAGTAGAAGGCTGTGTTGGCACTGAGAAAGAGAATACCTATGATGACTGGGAAGCAAAATTTGCCACCTGACAGAGCATTAGAAATAATGTAAATGATTTATCATTGCATGATATTTGGGATATAATTGAAAGGAATTCACAGAATTGAGTAACACTGCTACAACCAATTTCTCCAATTCACCTCTACTCAATTTCTGTGAACAAAGTACCTTAGCATTTATATCTACAGAGTCAAATACCTGAATACAATTGGGGAGGAGCTCTGTTTCCTTCTAGCTATAACTAATATTCATCTGCCACTAGGAAAAGAAAAAGTCCCTTACATATAATCAATGCATACACTTTTATTTTTTGTTTAAATATACTTATTAATTAGTAATATAGTTACTGTTTGATCAATTGTATATTATCAATAATTATAAGGATAACTCCACCCAGAGACATTTTTAACACCTCAATCTTTAGAGTCACAAGAAAGTAAAATTATGTAAATATGTAGTTATAATGTCTGTTGTGAAGAATGACATATTGATCAATAAAAATTTTTCAAGCATGAAAATATGCAACATAATAACATTCTATGGGGAAAACACATTGAAAACATGAGTTCAAGAAGAAAAGGGAACAATGCAAATTTTCTGACTGTGAAAGAAGAACTGGTTCATGTATATTTAAAATGAATAATGTTGGGTAACAAATCACCGTGGGATTTAGATTCTTAGGGATAAATTTAAAAGAGTGAACTAACAGCTTTATTTTAAAATATCATGAATTGCAATATGCTGGAAATAACATCCTTTGCAAACTTGTGATGAAAAATTATACTGTAGGTGGCAACAAAAAATGTGAAAGGGATACAAGGTTTCCCAAGGTTTTTCAGAGCAGCATGTGGGCAAAAATGTCTGAAGACCACTGATCTTGAAGACCACAGAATATCTCCCCAGGATGCTTAAAATCTAGTCCAGATAATTATTAACAGAAACATTTTACATAGAAAAACATAGATCCTATATGAAATAAAATGGCATTGGTTACTGCTTTGAATGCCCAAGGAATTCAGCAAATGCTTACAAATGAGAACTGGGCTTTGAGCTGTGGAAATCACTTTTTCCTGTGCTATACTTTTATCTCTAGAGTCACCGGTGTATAGCTGTCTACCACATTGTGTGTTTCAGGAACACAATAATACGAATACAGACTTCAATTTAAAGAAAAGTGCCACAAGATTTCCTTGTGAATTCTCTATCAGTATAAACCTGGTCTATAAGCTATTTGGGATATATGTTTTCCTAACTCCAATTTAGGACCCAAGACCTGATACATGAAATTGTTCCTTGGAGGTTAAACTGGCAGTTTACTGGAACTGGAAATTTCCTGATAATTCAGAGCCTCAGGACAAAATAAGTAGATATAATAGGCATCATGTCTGCTATCTCAGAGTGACCATCTTATAACTTACCCTAGTATCAAAATTGGACTCCAGAAAATTTGGGTTCTTATTTAGTACTGCTAAAACTAGTTGTGAAATCATTAATAAATAACTTTTCTGGGCTTCATTTTCTTTATCTGTGAAATAAACATGAATGCTTACATTTCATTTGCTTCCCTTCTGCACAGAAACTCTATTTGTTCATGAATTCGGCAAATCTCTATGAGCCCCGCCTCTGTACTGGCATGGTGCAAGGGGCTGGAGATTCCAAATTGAGTGAGACAAAGTCTCTTCCCTCAAGGAGCCCCTGGGCTGTGAGGATGGTGGGACTGCTTGATTGTTTGCAGATACTTAAGGATATAAAGTGATAAGCGCTGCCGGGAGGGCGTGTGGAGGGCACAGCGGTAGCTCACAGGAGATGAGGGTCAAGGTAGAGAAGACGTACAGGGGAGGAAACTCTTGACTCTATCTTTTTGGGGGTCTATTTATTTAATGCTTACATTTTTTCCAATTCTATTGCTTAAAAATTGAAGTAATACATTCATCGAATATAAAATTCAAAATGTACAAAAGGACATACTATGAGAAGTTTCTCTTCTACCCCTCACCAAGCTGCCCAGTTTTCCTTCTCAGGAACAACCAGAAGTGTCTGCTTCTTGTATATTCTTTCAGAGACTTGAATTATTTTCTTAAAAGAACGTATACAAGGTACAAATGAAAAACAGGAAGCTGATCATTGCAGACAAAGACAACAGCATGAGACTGTGGGGGAGCTGGACCCATGAGGCTGAAGGCAGTGAGAGAGTCCTCTCCAGAGGGGCCTTCACATGCTAAGAAATTTGGATCTTATCCTGAAGCATTAGGAAAGCCATCAGTGGATTTAGAGCAGAGGAGCTACTTGATGAAATTAATGATTTACAAAGAATGCTCTGGCAGAAAGGTGGAGGATGGATTGGAGAGAGGTGAGATCAGCGAGAGAGACCAGTTAGAAGGCAATTGTATTAGTCCAAGGAAGAACTAATAATGACTTAAATCAAGACAGAATCGGTGTGGATTGGAAGGGTGGCCAACTCCAGTTGTTAAGGAAGAAGGATGAACAGCATTTTTGGATCAGTTGGATTTCGGTGAATTTAATTCCGTTCTCTCTTTACCTAAGAATTGCCTAAGAATCACGTGCCAAGTATAATCAGAATTAATTGCCCTTTCCCTTTAAGCAGCCACCAGGGCACCCAGTCTGTCTTAAACATTTATTTCAGTGACCTTAAGATGTCTAAGCCGCACAGGTCAAATTTCATCACTCAAATCCCTATCCCCCTCTGTCATCAGAAAAACCCCTCCAACTACATTCCTCTCTGAACAGTCCCTTCGCAAAGAAAACTTTCCATTGAACACTCAGAATTCCCTGCAGTGGTGGCCGGTTTTCTCTCACCTGTCACTTTCCACTGGGTCAGAGGTGATGCAGATGCCCCCCTACTCCTCACTGTCATTTCCAAACTGCTGTCCCTTCCTTGTCCTCCACCATCAGGTCCTTTGAGGCTCATGCCATCAACCTGCTCCTCCCTACAGGCCTCCTGGCTGTGGGCCTCCCTGTCCTCCTGGTCACTACCACAGTTCTTGGAGATGTCAACACCAGGTTCACTGTCTTTCTCTCTTGCATTCTTCTGTCATTATTCCTGGTGATTTCAGTATCTATACAGACGGCCCATCTAATCCCATGGCTTCTCCATTCCCATATCTCTTTATTCCAGTGCATCTGTTCTTCGACCATTCCCCTTCAGCCACCATCCTCCATGGTTAGCTGCAGACCTTGTCATTTACAACAATTGCATTCCCTCACATATTTTAGTTTCAAGCATCTCCTTTGTATAATTTCAGCTCACGCTTGTACCCCAGCTCAAAAATTATTTTAGTCCACTAGGTACCTTGTTTATGTGACCCCTGACCCTGAGGAGGAGAGAGATTTGAGTGATGAAATTTGACCTATGAGGCTTAGACATCTTAAGGTCACTGAATGCATATTTAGGACAAGACCAGGTGCCCTGGTGGCTGCTTAAAGGGAGAGGGCAATTAATTCTGATTATTCTTGGCACTTGATTCTTAGGCAATTCCAAGGTAAGAAGAGAACAGGAATTAAATGAATTGGAATCCAATTGATAGAAAAATGCTTTCCATTGTTTATCTCCATCTTTCAAGCCTCATTCCCTCCTTGCCTGGCTTAGATTCCATGGTCCTGTATATAGTCACTCCTTTAAATATACCCTTACCCTTACCTTTCTTGGCCCTGTAATATCCCATTATATTATTCTGAAAAAAGTCCCAACTCTAGAAATAATTCCATCTCTACCTTCTGTGCTTATTCTCCTGAGAATCTAAATGTGTCTCAAGAGAAACATGGTTACTCTGACCTCAAACATTAAGTTGCCCTCAGTGCTGCTTGGGGATGCTTCTGCATTTTCCTAGTCAATTGATTATTTGATGCTCCCAGACTACTTCACTCCTCCTCCAAACTCCATCACCCTCCTCCTCATCAGTCATGAATCCTATTTCTCTCAGAAATATATAAGCAACAGAAGAGGCTCTTAGCATCACATCTACCCCTCTATTTCCTTTCTTTCTGTATACATACTCTGCTTTTCCTTCTGTTGCAATGGATAAGCTGCTCACCTTTCTTCCTAAAACCATCAACTTCACTTATGCACATGATGACACTTCTTTATCTCACTCTTTATCTCACTCTCATTGCTTTTCTATATGTTCAAATTTTTCTCACAACTGAATTATTCCCACTAGTAAACAAACATCATGTTTTAAAACTCCTACCTTATCTCCATAGCTCCTCCAACTATCACGTCGTTTTTCTGCTTCTCTTTATAGAAAAACTCCTTAAATAATTGTCAGTGTTCGGTGACGCCACTTCTTTACTAATCAGGCTTACATTCCACCATGGAAACCTCTTTTGTCAAGTTCATGTTACCGATTCCAGTGTTCAGCCACTGGTTCTCATCTTCTCATCTTACTCAGTGCGTGACACAGTTAAAACAATGTTTTCACTTGATTTACATACCCCAGCAATCTCCTGTTTCCTTCTTTTCTCATCGGCCATTCTTCTGTTTCTCTTGCTCATTCTTCTTCAACCACTAAATTTTGGAGTATACAGTAGACATACTCTAAGGTGAGCCTCAGTGACTCATCCCTTGTACAATACATGCCCCTTGAGTGTAAGTGGAACTTGTGTTTTGCTTCCAGCCAATAAAATACAGCAACAGGGGAGACATTTTGCAGATATAATTAAGGTCCCAAATCAGTTGAATTTGAGTTGACTAAAAGGAGATTATCCTGAGTGGGGCCTGACCAGAATTCTTTTCTAAGAATGGTAGCCTAAATTCTTTTTAGGCATAAGCTCAAGGGTTATTTTTATGGTGGTGTGGGAGATAGGTGAGCGTAAGCTGGGATAGAGAGTTTGAAGACATGATAAGGTTTAGAATAGCTGTTGTAAAGAATTAGTTTCACAAGTCCTTATAGCAGTGGTCTACATGGAATACCTGGTATTCTCTGAGTAGTTCAAATTCCTAGGCTTTTACTGAATAAAGAATATACAGTAAAGAAATTAATAATGATGGCTTAATTAAATACATGTTATAACATTCCTCATCTTGAACCATTTTAAAGGTTGTAGATTATGTTCTTTAATTTGGCAAATAAACTTAACCCTTATATATAATTTATTTTTATAACATAAACCTTTCTATTGTAGTTTATTTTCACTGTGATCCTTTCAACCCTGATGGGATCCAAAGTACCTATCCTTCAAGCTAATACTTGAAGGCAAACAAGGCTTGGATATTGAAGGCAGAGGAAAAGGGAACTCAGAGCAATGAGAGGAGCATGAAATAAGGCTTGTAGCAACAGCTCTGCTTGCATTAGTCAGAACTCCTTCTGTTGTAGGTGTCAGGAATTCAACTTAAATCAACTTAAGCAAAAATTGAAAATGGCTTTCAAAACTGGGAATACTAGTGATGGATCTGGTCTTAGGCATGACTGGATGTAGGATTTCGAAGAGTGTCACTGGGACCCCCTGCAGAGGAATGCTTTTACACTCTGGCAAGTGAGACCCCTGTGCTGGGCCCTGAGTCTTGGGGAACCCTGTCATTTGGACCTCCTTTGACATTTTCAAGTCTTCCTTTGAACTAGCAGTGCCAATGGGGCAGAGTACCCTGGGCTATGACCAAATACCACATGCATCCCTGCTGCTGGAAGCATCTTCATCAAAATGTTTTAAGTCCTCTCTGTGACTGGGATTGACCAGGGTAAGTAGAGTTACCTGAAACCGGATCAGGACTCAACTGGGCCCCTTTCCCTGTTTTGTGCTTTTGGGGTGGTCTCAAACCTGCTATCCTGTGTGTGGAGACAAACAGATGCTCCAAGAAGCTCCATGACTCATACTTCTAGGGTCATCCTCAGATTCTGAGGCTGGGCCCCAGTTCCAGGAAGGCAGACTGATGAGAATTATTCCCATTGGCCAGAGTGTTAATTCTTTTGCGGGATTGTGTGAGATTGGGCAGCCAGAATGATGCTGATACCCTGATTTTGGGTGATGCTCAGTCATTTCAGACAAGATGAGTTCAGGTCTTTGGGCTACTAACAACTCAAATTAACCCTTAGCTTGAGCTGCACATGTGGGCCCTTGGGTCACCTATTTCCCATCCAAGATTCAGCCACAGTGCTGCTTTCAGATTATAGTACTTGAGAGTGGCTTGGTGATGGCAGACACCCTTTACCTTGTGCCTCAACCACTGGTACCCAGGGCAGTCATTCCACCCTCTCTGCTGACTCCATACTTTGGGTCAGGCAATCCTTCAGGTTGGCCATGCCTCTCCTCTGAGTGCTTTTGAGATCATTACCATGCAAAGCCATTGGATCATTTGGATCAATGTCCACACTTGCCCTAAGTTGATAAGGGCTGTGCTCTTCTAAGTCTTAAGCTGTGCTAGACAAAGGACATGAATTTCTTGTGCAAATGAAACCACACTTATCTACTACTCCACATGTTCATTCCCTATCCCCTGTTGTGAGAAGTATATGTAGGACATGGTGTGGTCAACATAGTAAGAGATCACATTCTACAAATGGAGTGATTATGGCCAAAAGAACTCAAGAGAAGATGTAGTTGAAATATGTGCTGTTATGTTTATGCTTTAAAGTTACAAATGGTAAGTTTAACATGAAAATAAAAACAAATGATCGTTCATATTTCCCTACATACACTGGATAAGACTTGTGTTTGTGGCCATCATGCATGAAGTACAGTAATCACCTCTGAGAGAGTCATTGGAAGCCACTATTCATGTGTGGCACCATGGATGATGCAGCTTAATGAGCAATAATACAATTAGCACTAGGTAAATTGTATTGGGGAACTCACAGGGGCCAGAAGATCTATACTCTTCCAATGTGAATGAGATTCTAAAGAGCCATGACAGTGTGAGTCAATGTCATGTCTCAATGTGACAATGAGAGCACTGTTACCATGTCATCGTGGTAGAAGATGTACTATTAATGAGGAAGAGTGCATTCAGCAATAATGAATATGAAGCCATGATTCCTGAACATGAGCAGAAAAGATGGTCTGTGGACATACAAAGACTCTTCATGTAAACAGATGGAAACATAAACAAATACAAAAGTATCTCTTCTCTACCCAGTATTCTAAATCTTCAGCAATAAACTTCTACATCTTACATGGGCTCAAGAACTTTGTAATACATGTATGGATCCAGTTATTTATATAAACAGGAGTCCTGCAAAAATTCTTTGCCTGAATTCTGTCTCTATCTCTTACTTGTTCCCCCTTTGGTACCTTTGGCTCCTTCTGTCCTCCTGCAGACAAGATTTTGCCCCAGGGAGGAAACGTGGATGGAAGTGTGGCTCTTGGGTTATGACTTAATAATGAGAGATGAGAATGATATCTATTCCAGAAAATTCTGGAAAGACACTGATTGTTTCAGTGTGGGGGATGTGCCACTCCTTGAATCAATGATTCTATCTGGAGGAATATGGTCAAGACTAGCCTAGCTTGGATTACCTACTAAAATCCTCTGCCAGAGGCAGCATTAACACGCTTGACAGTCCCACCAGAACCACATGGAGTAAAGGAAGAGCAGTTGAGAGACTAGTGCTGTTTCCAAAGTAAAAGGGATGCAGCACAAATGAAAACAACAGATGCACCTACTAAAGTTCCTAACGTGGAATAGGAACCTGGAAAAGTGGGTGCCAGACAAATCCCAGAAGACATGATTGTAGTATATTTAGATTACAGTGTATTCCATAACCAAAGTGGAGTGGGTGACATAAATTAAAACACCCTCTCCAATCACCTATAAAGTTCATAAAATAATATTAAGCAACAGCTCTATTAAATAAAACTTAGGAAATGATGAGAGGAGTCTAAGTTTTATGTTCCAAATTGGCAACACATGAGACACATACCTAAATCAGAACAATATGATTAATGCTCTTCGCTTTTCATTTTTATAAGAAATAAACCTTTAAATTTACCTTCACACTTTCCTGCAAACCTAGTATAGAAAATCAAACACACAAATGGGTTCAGAATTATTCAAACAAGCGTGGCCTTTGGAAGCAAAACTAAGTATTTGAAGCTTTTAGTGTAAGACTAATTGTTGATAATAAAATGTCTTTTGTTAAACTATGCAAAAAAAAAAAAGCAAAACAAAAACAGGAAACCTTATAATCCCTGCTGAAGGTTTTGAGAGGCTAAAGTTTTCAGAACTGCTGTTTGCATTTCTAAAATATGATGAACTATTTATAATCCCAACATTTCCAGAATTCAGCATATTTAAATGCTGCTAACTGACTTTATAAGCCAAGAGATTTAAGCTAGAACTATAAGCAACATGTATAGAATAGTCAAACCCAGACCAGATGGCTCTTTAATGCAAGTGAAGTAGGCTGGTGGTAACGAAGTGTTATCTAAGGATTGTGGGGGGAAGAAACCACACACTTCAAAAATATCTCTCTTATTCAAGAGTCTTGGTGCCTGAAGCTCCACCTTTAGCAAATGAGGAAGGCAAAGGACATATGTTGCTTTTTGCCTGCCCAGTACCTATTCCTCCTACTGGTAACAAATCCAGTTTTACTTTTCCTTAGGAAAGCACCTTTCTCTAGCTCTTCTTCTCCATTTTTTTTTTAAACTATGTTGCCGAGGCTGGTCTTGAACTCCTGACCTCAAACCATTCTCTGACTTTGGCCTCCCAAAGTGTTGGGACTATAGGCATAAGTCACTGCATTTGGCCCTCCCAGCTTTTTCTGAAGCAATTAGTGTAGTTAATTCTGATGCCAAATTTGGGGTGGGCATCATGAGAGGTAGTCTTGACCAATCAGAGAACTGCATCTTTCTGGCTTCAGCAAATGGTTAAGGGACAGACACATAACCTGATGAGCTTCTGTTGTGGGATTATGGATGGAGGGACTGAGAAAGAGACAGTACTCCTTCCCTGGGAAAGCTAGCAGCAAGCGTGATATAACCTTGGGTGTCCAGGGCTGTTCCCCTTTCTCCCCACCCACTCACTTAGATGAACCACTGGGGTGATGGGATTGGGGAATGCTTTTGTAGGTTTCCGCCTAGGTCTTAAGAGTCAACCAACATGGCTCCCCAGTGACATTTTCTAGCCCTCTTAGATACTCTAGGATGATTTCATTGACATTTGTAAATCACTAACTTCCATGTTTTTCAAATCCCAAAATACATGTTTCAGGAGAACCATGTCACCCTATGTAAATGTGTGGTATTAATATTGCTGATAATACTCATACAAGAAAGAAAAAGAGATCTCCATTTGTAAGGAATCACTGGAATTTCCTTGTTTGTATCAGTCCTCTTGGAAAGAAGCTAAATGGACATTCATATTTTCCCTATTTTCCCATTATAAAAGTAGAATATAAATTATGAATTTACTGTATGTAGAGTAAAGAAGTTCTGTACATTGTAAAGGTCTCAGAGTATTGTAGTCGACAAGGACCTTTGAAACAATTCCATTTTGTTCCACTTGTGGAAGTCTTCCACGCGGACTGACAAAGCCAACAGTGGGAAGAAAGGATGATAAGATTATTTCTCTGGGTGTATGTCTCTTCTCCCTCATTTCCAAATCTGGCAAGGTTCTGGAAGAAACCATCTACAGTGTGAGGGGAGGTGGCTTAACAGTAGGCCCATCTTATAAATGTTTAGGAGTAGAACGACATGAGTTTGTGCATACGTTTTGTTACTTCTGTTTCTACCTTCCTCCAAAATCGCTTACTGCCCACCTCCATTGAGACAGAGGATACTGTGTGACTGATAGTGCCCTAGGCATCATGGATATAGCAACAAAAAAAGACAAGTGAAATTCTTTTCTGGTGAAGCTCATACTTTCTGTTGAGTGGTACAGGAATAAAACAAAGTAACCAACAAGGCAACTTCAGATGGTAATCATAGTATGAAGAAAGTAAAATAAGGTGTGTGATAAAGGATGGTGGCCATGCGGGATACTTCAGGCAGGGTGTTCATTATAAAAATTTCAGGGCAGAGCTCTCCAGGCAGAGGGAACAGCAAGTGCAAAGGCCCAGAAGCCAGGACAAACTCAGTGTGTTCTGAGCGTGGGAGAAGATCAGTGAGGGAGTACGTAATGATTTCTCACTGCTGCTCAAATCACCAGAAATTTAGTAGCTTAAGATAACACACATTTTGGCTGGGTGCAGTGGCTCCTGTAATCCCAGCATTTTGAGAGTCAGAGGCAGGTGGATCACCTGAGGTCAGGAGTTCAAGACCAGCCTGGCCAACATGGTGAAACCTCATCTCTACTAAAAATACAAAAATTAGCTGGGCATGGTGGCAGGTGCCTGTAATCTCAGCTACTCGGGAGGCTGAGGCAGAGAACTGCTTGAACCAGGGAGGTGGAGGTTGCAGTGAGCTGAGATCGTGCCACTGCGCTCTAGCCTGGGCAAACAGGGCAAGACTCCATCTCAAAAAAAAGAAAAAAAGTTAACATACATTTGTTATCTTACAGTTCTGGAAATCAGAAGTCTAAAATGGGTTTCACTGGGCTGAATTCAAGGTGTCAGCAGGGCCATGCTCCCTCCAGAGCCTCTAGGGAGAATCCCCTTTCTTGCCTTTTCTAGCATCTACAAGCCAGCTGCATTCCTCGGCTTTGGCCCATTCCTCCATCATCAAAACCAGCAGTGTTGCAGCTTCAGATTTCTGTGACTGCCCCGTCTCTGTCTTCTTCTTTTCTCAGAAGGACTCCTGTGGCTACATCGGGCTTACCCAGATAATCCAGGATAATCTCCCTACCTCAAGTTCCTTAATTTAAACAAATCTGTCCCTTTTGCCATGTAAGGTAACAGGTTCCAGGGATTAGAATGTGGACATTTTGGGGAGGCTATTATTCTAACTACCACAGAGTATGAAGGAGAAAAGTTGTGGGGACTTTGAGCTTTAGTCAGCTAAGTAAGAGGGGAAGCCATCAGGGCAGGGTCTCGATCTCATATAAATTTTTAACACAATCACTCTGAATGTGGTGTGGATAATGGAAGTAGTGATGCCAATGAGGGAGCAAGGAGACCAATTAGGAGGCTCTTGCTGTGGTTCAAGGGGGAGATGATGGGGGCCTACCCTTTGGGAGACCTCCTTGGCTTCTCTGTGGCTCAGAAGTCTTAACATAAAATAAAGTTAATATTGTGGGGCAGTGCTGAGTTAGCAACAATGCATGTAAAAGATTCAGTGTAGTACTTAATTCCAAATAGTGCTTAAGAAATGATAGCTATTATTTTTATTATGCTTTAAAAGTTAAGTTCTATAAAGAATTTGAGCATTTCAGAAGTGGAAGAGATCTTTAGAATTAAGAAAATGAAACCCACTGAGGAAAAGCAACTTGCCCAAGGATACCTTATAGTTAGCAGATAGCTATCAAACAGAGCATTACAGAGAAGTAAGGATAAAGGGCCACTTTCTGTCCTTACAGTAACCAGGAAAGGAAATTCAGAGCTCAGCGGGAAGGGACTCAGGGAGGCTGATACCATGTAGCCGTTAAGTAAAGGACTTGTGGTTGGGAGGGATGTACAGATGGCACCCAAAGACCTAGTTTTAAATCCTATTACTTATTGGATATGTGATTTGGAGCAAGTCATTTAATCGCCCTTTACCTCATTAATTTCTCTTAAAAATGGGGATGACAGCACACTCCCCAGGTTGTCATGAAATTAAAATGAGAAAATATAAGATAGAGCATTTTGTAAACTACCAAGGCTATAAAGTTAATTATTATTATGTCTCTTCTCCCAGTAGCCTACTTTCTATTCCCTCAAATCTTTAAAGGCATGGGGACATGCTTCTTTTTTCAGTTGTGTAGCAAATCTCTTTTCACAGGATTTTTTCCTGAGTGACAGCCTTCTGATGCTCCTGTCTAGATAACGGTTCCAGCTGTGTTCACCAGTTTCTACTTCTGAGTACATCATTATTTTCCTTCAAAAGTTGACATCCAAATGCAAAATATGTTTTCTCTAGTAATATGATTCTGGTTTTCATTTCTCTAAGCCTTTTTTTTCCTGCTTGAAAATTCATTTATTATAATGGAGCTCAGAGGCAATAAAAATAACTGTACTCTTCAAAAAGACTAGATTTGAAGCTATATGCAACTGGGAATTATTTATAGCAAAGTCAGTTTAAGGATGTATTTAGCTAACTAGCATATCTATGTCTTACACAATAGCATTTGGAGAGGTCTTAGAGAGCATTAGAAATGACAGCGTTTTCAGGCCAAATAAATGGAAATAAGCCAGTGCTACCGTCACCCGAAAGTCCAAATAGGTAAAATAGTAATATTACCTTTCAGTTTCCACACACATGAGCTACAATAATGCCAGCCTGTGGATGGCTGATCTGCATTAGTAAACTGCAACTACCTGCTGTGAATATAACATGACACTCTCCCTCCTCCACCTGTTTGTTTTCATGAGTTCACAGATGTGAGTATATCAAATGCTGTCTCTGATTAGGCCCACCTTGTTTCTCCCAGGGGAAGATCCACCGGTCTGTCTTCTCCATGGAGGCCTGAATAGAACTAAGTCAGCCATTCAATACGTCTAATCAGATGAAAGTGTATTCCCTGAGGGATGACCTCAATCCCACAGTGAATGAAGGATGGATCAGCATATCATGGATCCCAGGGCACCAGGCATTGTCTGGTAAACAAAGAGAAATTAGAAACACAGGGGTAGGACACAAAAGCCAAGACAAATTAATGCTTTATGTATGTTAATATTTATCTTTGTTTAAATAAAGACAAGTGGTGAGTCTCTGTAAATAAATACAGTGTGGGATGGAAGGGGAGAATACTTGTTCAACAGAACGCGTGAGATTTAGATTTCACAGGTGAAAGCTCTAGAATCATTAAAAATAAAGCAGACTTCCTCCTACCACTAAACCTGTGTTGTACAACTAGTCTTGTTTTTAGGCAGCCTCTATTATATTTTAGGCGTATATACAGCTGAAAGGATGAAAAAAACAGACAAAAAAATGAGACTAAAGATCAGCAGTAACTACAGGAATCAACAGTGGCCAGAGGATGATGCTAAATGATGTATGAAGATCAACAAGACTCAGAATGTAGAAAATGTTGCAGGACAGATGACCTAGAATTTTCAATAAATAAAATGCAAGAAAAAATTTAAAAGAGGAAAGTAAACCTATAGAATAAAAGGGACACAAGAGACATATCAATCAAAACAATGTGGAGCAAGTCTGGATCTTGAGTTGAAAAAATAAGTGTTAAAAAAACCCATGAGACAACTCAAAATGGAATAAAAATTTAGAAATGTAAGGCCTGAAACTATAAAACTCCTAGAAAAAAAAAATGCAGGGAAAAACTACTTGATACTAGTCTGGGCAATTATTTTTTGGATATGATGCCAAAAGTACAGGCAACAAAACCAAAACTAAACAAGGGGAACTACATCAAACTAAAAAGCTTCTACACAGCAAAGGAAACAATAAACAAAATGAAAAAGCAACCTACAGAATGGGATAAAGTATTTGTAAATGCTGTATCTGACAAGTGGTTAATACTGAAAACATTTAAGGAATGTGTACAACTCAATGGCAAAAAAACAAATAGACTGTTATATGTAAATTTTCGGTGCCACAAAAGAAGTAGCACTCAAATATAAATTTCCTCAGCAAGGCAATTTACTGCTACAGAAGGGTGTGGCTCACAGAGAGAACAATGGCAAGCACACACCTGGACCAGGGAGGGGAAGGGATTCTCATTCCTGATGGAGGTATCCCCTGTTGCTGTGTCATTTCCCTGTTGGCTAGGGTTAGACCGCACAGTCTAGGCTAATTCCAATTGGCTATTTTAAAGAGAATGTGGGGGCGGGGGGGGGGGAGTGGTACCAGCTGGAGTGGCAGGGTGGGTAGTTTGGCAGGAAGGACAGTTACAGGGCAGGTCAGAGCAAGTGACCAGGGGTAACCCAGGTCAAAGCAGGTGACTGGAGCAGGTGACCAGAATGAGTCAGGAAGGAGCAGGGGACGAGGGGAACAGATGTGAACTACTGATTAGACTGGTGGAAAAGGTTGTTTACTCAAACTACAGGGAAGTTAAACTTCAAAATGGAGGACAAAGAACTGAACATACTGACATACTGATTGTTTGAAGAGAAATTTAGAACTCACTGTATCCAACATAAACCAATTAAAAAATGGGCGAAGATCATAATAGACATTTTTCTAAAGAAGACATACTAATGACTAGGAGGTGTGTGAAAAGGTGTTCAACACTACTAATCATCAGAGAAATACAAATCATAGCCACAATGAGATATGACCTCCCATCTGTCAGGATGGTTATTAAAAAAAAAAAAAGGCAAAAGATTACATGTGTTGGCCCATTTACATCATTGGTGGGAATGTAAGGCTACAGCAATTATAGAAAACAGTATGGAAGTTCCAGAAAAAATTAAAACTAGAACTACCATATGATTCGGCAATTCCACTACCAGGTATATTTCCAAAGGATATGAAATCAGTATCTCTTGAAGAGAGACATCTGCACCCACAAGTTCATTGCAGCATCATTCACAATAGTCAAAATATGGAAAAACCTAAGTGTCCATCTACAGATGAATCAATAAAGAAAATACAGTACATACATTCAGTGGAATATAATTCAGCCAGAAGGAAAAGAAAATTCTGCCATCTGTGACAACATGAATAAAACTGGAGGACATTATACTAAGTAAAATACGTTGAACACAAAAAGACTAAAAGTTACGATCTTGCTTATATGTGAAATCTATAGTCAAGCTCATAGAAGCAGAGAGGTGAATGGTGGTTGCCAGGGACTGGAGGTTGGGGAAAATAGGGAGGTGTTGATTAAAGGGTAAAGACTTTTAGTTATAAAATGAATAAGTTCTGACAATATAATGTATAGCACGGTGACTATAATTAATAATAGTGTATTTTATACTAGAAATTCGCTAAGAGAATAGATCTGCAGTGTTCTTACTATTCCCCCCATAATGGTAACTATGTGAGATGATGGATGTATTAATTAAATCAATTGTAGTAATCACTTACAATATACACATAAATCATCACATTATACACCTTAAATATACACTGTCAGTTATACCCCAATAAAGCTGGGGAAATGAATTCATGAGAAATTTGGGAAGGTCGGAACACTGGATATTTGACAAAATTAAGCCACATTTTTAAGAGACTTATGTTGAATATTTATAGATACAGTGATATAATGTTCAGGATTTGGTTTAAAATATGAAACATGATTGTCCATGGTTAATTATTATTAAGGTTGCAATATGGATACATGGGATTCTTTATACTATCCACCTTACTTTTATATATGGTTACAATTATACA
This sequence comes from Cheracebus regulus, assembly GCA_963574635.1. Classification (NCBI taxonomy): domain Eukaryota; kingdom Metazoa; phylum Chordata; class Mammalia; order Primates; family Pitheciidae; genus Cheracebus; species Cheracebus regulus. Next base: position 26,512 of record CAUYQU010105107.1, read on the forward strand.
TAATAAAATATTTTTAAATGAGCAGTCTTTGAATAATAAAACAGAAATCAGAAATACTTTATAGTATTTTTAAGTATTTTTGTATAAGGATTTTATGAAAGTCAAATCAAAGTTTATGAAGAGAGAAGCTCTTTTCTAAGTGAGTTAATACACATAGAGCACGTAAGATGCTGGGTACACTACATGATGAGTGCTCAGGAAAGTTAACTGCTGTTATTATTTTCTTTAATATAATGTGTCTAAATCTTGATCTACAAAAGCAGTTACATAAGAAATGGAAGTTAATTTTTTTTAACTGGACATAATCCCTTTTTCAATCCCACTTTCTCCTAGGGTGATAGAAAAAAAACTTCAGCCAATTCCAGGATTCTCCCAAACTTTTACCTGAAATTGTATCTAAATTGCAAGAGGTTTCTAAAGCTCCAAGCATTGGACTTGGAGGTATGCAGGGAAGTCTATCTGATATCAGAGTCTGTTCGCACTTGCCATCAGCTGAGACATCCGTTGTCCCATATGACACACTGACCTGTGCGTTCTCCCTTTTCCCCATCTTTGAGTGGATGGGTCTCTAATCTACTTCTAGGCCAATCTCTGGCCCTTGGGAGTCATCTGCTCCCATCACAGTGATGCTTCCATGAGATACTCCAGGCTCGTTTCTTCTCTGCATTTTCCCACTCTCTGAGGCTCCACATGGGAAACAAGACACTGATTTCTTCTTCTTTTGAACCTCACTAACATAGGCTAGATTTCGCCCCTTCATTTCCCTCCACTGCTTCCAGTCCAGGCTGAGCCTAGAGAACTGGAGCAGGGCCTCCTTTCTTCCAGAACCACCAACGATGATTTCTCACATACCTTTCATTTCCCAACACTGTCTTCTCTTCCAACCTGGGAAGCCCTTGTTCTTACTCAGCTGTTTTTCCTCACCTATTTTTCTGTGCCCTTTAAAAACTGAAACACCAGGAAAAAGATTGCTTTTTCTCTGCTTTCTCTTATCATATCCCTTCTTCAAGGCAATGATTAGAGAAAGAGTAGCTGACTACAAGAGGGAAAGGAAATGATGGGGGACTATGTCCTTAAAGTATTTCAATTATTCCTCCTTCCATTCCAACAATGCATGAGTGGAAAAAAGTACACAGCTGAGTTACTTTATCTTATTCAAACTCCCGTAATTAGTTTAGACAGCCCGGCTATGTTACAGAACATCCGGAATGAAGATCATATTGAATGTCTCCCTCCCTCAGCCCCTGAAAGAACAGATAACATCTCCATTGTAGGTTTACAGCTACAAAGATTTCCACTCCAAAATTTTCCAAAAACACATAAATTCAATTCCAGTCGAACTAATAAAAGCTAGCAAGCTCAGACCAAGAGAAATGTGGCCAGATAACATTCACCAATTGCTGCACTTTGAGTTTTATTTGAAGCATTCAAGTGTTCACGAAAGCCCCCTCCCTCCATTCGTGCCCTTTTACTAGACAAAAATAGAAGCTAGTGAAAGTAAATTTTAATGCATCTAGTTTTGGATTGTCTCATCCAGCTACACATTTGGATCTCATGCCATCCTAGCAGTTGCATTCATTTTTCCATTCATGCATTCAGTAAATATTTAGTGAGTATGTGTTAGGCACTATGCTGAGAAATCATAGTCACAACCAAGCATGCAGCAGTTTGGTTCTTCTTAATGTATTTTGGGCTTGTTTCTCAATCCAACTTGACCAGTCTATGGAAACGAATTTGAAAAACCATTAAACTATTAAATACTCTGGCCAGATACATTAGTTATTATGGGCTAAGAAATGTGTCATCAGAAAACGTGTGATTAAGAAAGAAAAGCATTAATAGTGGCTTTCAGCTGAACAGGCAGAGAATGGAATGAAAAGGCCTTTTATTAATGTGTAACTGTGCGAATGAAGCAGGGTGGTGAGAGTGCTTTGTGCCATCTGAGTATCAGGTTAAATGCCACTGCATTATTACTGGTCTAATGAATTTTAAAAGTATCATTCTAACGCAAATCTAGTGAGCAACAAAGATAAGGAAATTCTGCTGCCACAGCTGAAAACATTGCCAGCACCAAGGCACTCTCTAAACCAGCATATGCTCAGAATGGATTACACTTTGCACCCATTGGAAACTCCCTCCTCAAAACAAACATCTCTTTGAACTTGCAGTTCCTAACTCAAGTTAAAGACTAAGAAAAAAAGCACTAATTGTCATCTAACAGTTCGGGGACCAAAAGGCCATGTGTTCACCTTAGTTCACGATGTCATGCATATCCACAATTTCTAGTTCACTGAAAGTAACTATTTGATGTTACATTTTCCCCTTACATAGCCTATATTTTTTCCTCCAAAATCAAAAGCTGAAACTCTCTTTGTTAAATTTCTATTAATTAGTAATAATTACAGGGCCTATTGCCAGCTGAATCAAATCATTGGCTAAAAAGAAAGCTTCCCTTACAGAAGTTGCTGGGTTGTTTTCTGTTCTTTTCCTATGGCATAATTTTATTATTTATAGAATAGTTAATGGGTCAAAGCTATTTCCATATGAAATCTAAATAAAGTGGATATTCAGATGAGCTCCCATCTAGAGATTGGTGACTTTGAAAATGCAATATATAAAAGAGAAATAAAAAGAAATATCCTTTCTCAAATGCTTAACCAGCAGTTACAGTAGAAGGATTACCCTATTTTACATACCATACTTCTATTTAACGCACATTTTTGTCATAAAAGCCATGTCTGTGCAAATCTACATAAGAAGTGGTCAAAAGGAAGAAAGAACCAGTTTCTTCAATTAAGAGCCATAAAATACCTCATTATGGTATTTGTAAATCATCAGGAACCATGACTCAGGCTGCACCAACGGAAACCAGACTTTCTGATAGAAGAGAGATTTGCTGACTCAGGATCTTCTTGTTTCCCCGAAACTAGGGCCTCTGCCTCAGAGTCCCAGGGCTTCATCCACAGATCAAACTGGGTAATTCTTAGGTAACACTGTACAAGGGGTTAGTAATAAAAGGTGAGCTAATTATAGCCTCAAATCCAATGCACATTATTTGACAAAGGATATTGAAAGACAGTAGGTAGTGCAGAGGATCAGTAGTAGAGGCTATCCTTGTAGAGTCAGAAGCAAAGCTTAAACCACATGATAGAGGCTACTCTGGAGAAGACCCCATAGCTCATACTAATAGGGATAGGACTAGATGCCAAGCGTTCTGCCATGACTGCTATTTAAACATGGGATGTTTCCAACCCCACTTTCACCAACAGATCCTTTCTTCACTGTACTTATATTTTATTTTATTCACTTCTAAATAAGAGGTATGCACAGTGTGAACCCCAAATATCTGGGATAGGGCTCAGTCAATTTTAGGAAGTTTATTTGCCAAGGTTCAGAATGTGCCCGTGACACAGCCTCAGGAGATCCTGACGGCATATGCCCAAGGTAGGCAGGGCACAGCTTGTTTTATAAATTTTAGGGGGACATGAGGCGTGAATCAATATACGTAAGATGTACATTGGTTAAGTCCAGAAAGGTGGGAAAACTTGAAGTGGAGAGGGGGCTTCCAGGTCATAGGTGGAGAAGAGACAAACGGTTGCATTCTTTTCAGTTTCTGATTAGTCTTTCCAAAGGAAGCAATCAGATATGTGTTTATCTCAGTGAGCAGAAGGAATTACTTTGAGTTCCATCTTTTGTCTACAGGGAAGTTCCTTGTGAACAAATTGTGAGAGAGGTAGGTAGCTTTTTTATTTTATTTTATTTTTGAAAGGAAGTTTCACTCTTTTGCCCATGCAGGAGTGCAGTGGCCTGATCTCGGCTCGCGACAACTTCCACCTTCCTGTTTCCAGCGATTCTCCTGCCTTGGTGGGATTACAGGCATGCACCACCACGCCCAGCTAATTTTTGTATTTTTAGTAGGGACAGGGTTTCACCATGTTGGCCAGGCTGGTCTCAAACTCCTGACTTCATAATCTGCTCGCCTTGGCCTCCCAAAGTGCTGGGATTACAGGCGTGAGCCACTGTGCCCAGACTTCTTTTTTAATCTTAGTAGCTATCTTTATTAGGAATAGAATGGGAGACAGGCTTGCCCTAAGCAGTTCCAGCTTGACTTTTCCCTTTGGCTTAGTGATTTTTGGGGTCCCAAGATTTGTTTTACTTTCACAACAGATAGGGCTGAATCAGGGTCACATGCTTGTACCCTAGCTGCAAGAAAGAATAATTTGAGGGAGAAGAAATCAATGTGGGAATTCTATAAACAGTGGGTCAAGGGATGCTAGGTGATCGCAAACCCGAATAATGCTGACTTCAGTCTACCCCTTGACTGTTCAAAGGTAATATTCAGCTCTCTTTCTATACCAGCATTTCCCAACACTTCATTTTGAGAGCCAAGAACATGTTCCTCTTCTTCATGTCATATCCTTTTTCTAACAACAGTCAGGATTTAATCACAACTACTTCCCCCAATTCATACTCAATCATCCTCTCTTCTCTTGCCACCATTAAATAACCACATGGCTCTCTGTTTTTCTAGGGCTGATAATTCCTCATCGAAACAATGGTTATTTATTGTTTTGATTGTTACTATATTAAGCTTTGGGAGGGATGGTGTGGGACAGTTAATTTTATCAACTTGGCTAGGATATGGTGGCCAATTTTCTGGTTAAATACCAATCTAGATGTTGTTATGAAGGTATTTTTTAGGTGTGATTAACATTTAAGTCAGTAGACTTTGAATAAAGCAGCTTACTCCATAATGTGGTAAGCCTCATCCTCAGCATTATTCGATTTCCACTTGAAGGCTTTTAAGAGAAATGACAGAGTTCCCTTGAGGAAGAAGGAATTCTGCTTCCAGATTGCCTTTAGACTCCAGATTGCAACATTAATTCTTCCTTGGGTCTTCATCCTGCTGGCCTGCCCTACAGATTTCAGATTTGCCAACTCCCACAATTGTGTGAGGCAATTCCTTAAAATAAATGTCTCTCTCTCTCTCTCTTTCTCTCTCTCTCTCTTCAACCCATTTGTTCTGTTTCTCTGGAGAATCCTAATACAAGGGGGAGGAAGATTGAAGGATATTAATAAGTTCCTGGCAGGGAATTTTTAAGACATAGTTTTAAAATACGTATATACGTATTTTGTTTATATATGTATATTGTTTATATAATATATACGTATTATCTTTATTCTATGAAGAAACATAAAATATATATTTTTAAATGTCTCATTGTATTTTTTTTCAACAATTCTATTGTTCCAGCTTTTCTTTAAAAGTTTGGCCAAAAAGTTTGATATATCTCTTTCCTCATGCATACCCTTTGTTGGAAAGAAGGACTAGGTTGTAATTCAAGATTGCAGCCACTGGCTTGAATCTCTCCCAAAGTTTCTTGGGCTCTAGGCTTCCTCGGGGCTCAGTGACCTAGTAGAAAATTATTCTCTTTCTCAGGAAATAAATCTAACAATCTCCACTTTTCTCCTTATGTCGAGGGTGACTCACTAGAATGTAAGAGAGGACCAGATACATTATAATTCATTTATTCATTTTGTTCCTTCATTTCTTTACTGTGTAAGAAATGTAAAGAAGAAATGTAAGAAGTGTAAGGCTTGTAAACCCAGAGGTTAATATGGCTCAGTATCCTAACAGCCTCATGTTCAAGAAGCACAGCCAGGGAGAATTCCACTGCAAGTTCATCAACAACAGAAATCCCCTCAGTAGGTGGAGGGAGCGGTGAAAGAAAAAGCAGAAATCCATTTCCCCATAGCGGGGAGAAGAGAAGTTAAGCATGCAAATACCTGGGGGCTGGGCTGGTAGACGGTGCAAAAATTCATTTTTGTCTGGTCCCAATTAATTCATTTGTTCATTATTTTCTTTCTTTAAAAAAAAGTATTAAGATGCCGTCGTGTTGTGTTCCAAGTCAGTGGCCTAGTTATTGGAAATTCAGGAATAAATAAGAGCACAGTCCACGCCCTGGTTAACCTCCCTGTGGGTTTCCTCCCACCCAGCCTGGCTGCACCTGCTGCGCTTGAAGTGTTTAACTCAGACTCGCAGAGTTGCGCCCCCTGGCGGTTCCCTTTTACAACAGCGGACCCTGGGAGCGGACGACGCTCCCTGCAGCGCTCTGTTAAGGGCAGCAGCTTCCCAAATTCCCGGTCCCAGGGCCTGTTTCTGTCAGCAGTTGTCGTAAGGTGCCTGTTGACTCTGCACTTTGAGAAATAGATTCCTTTTTAGCGTCAGGGCTGGGCGGTTCGGCATCACCTCCTAGGCACTGCCCACAGTATGTGCTGCCAACAGGCAACAGCAATGGCAAATCAGACCCTTTCCAAACGTCCTTGCTCAAAGACACTGGAGCAGGTTGCTCAACTTCAGTATGTGCAGACGCTTTTACATCTTCCACAGCCCCCAGGAGCGTGCCTGCAAACTCCAAGCGACAAATACTTTAAGTAACCCCTAAATCCATTAAGCAACCCCTAAATCCATTAAAGTATCCATCAAGAAGTTTTATCTATACCATACATAACATAATTTTCTTTTTTCTTTTACATTACTATTAAAAATGAAAAAAAGTGTTGAGAGTTCAAGGGTCACCCAGAATATACCCATGGCCCCAAGCTTGACCCTGTATTCCAGGAGGCGAACCTTACTCCACCCCACAGCATTTCACTCGTAACCATCTCCTGCTGGGCACCCCTGAAGCAAGAGGTGGAGGACTCACGCAACAGTGGCTTAGAGCAAGCTTGTCCACTCCCTGCCCACGAGCCACCGGAGGCCCAGGACGGCTTTGAATGTGGCCAAACACAAAGTCATAAGCTTTCTTAAAATATTATGAGACTTTTTTTGTGACCTTTTTTTTTTTTTTAGCTAATCTGCAATCATTAGTGTTAGTGTATTTTATGTATTCTACAAATGTAGAACCAGGAAGCCAAAAGACTGGACACCCCTGGTTTAGAGTGAACTTTCAAGCCCCAAAAGAGTCCTCTCAGGACTGAAGTGTGCAAATGTAGGTAACCAGAGAATTGGCAAAAGTGGAACTTTTTTCTTTGCTAATTCCCTTCCCCCATCCTCAGAGGGCACAGGAACACCAGACAAGTCAAGTCCCAGAAACTATCTCATAGTTCTGCAGCTTAAGCATGAGTGGAGGACACTGCTAGCAGCCTACCTAGTAGTATCTATTCTTCAGTACTAAGAGATTCTCCATTTTGTTCAAGGTAACAATGTACTCAACTACATTTCCCTTCTAGCTAAGGCTTACTAAGGTACAGGGTTTTAGCCTTAGTCTAGGTTTACAAGTAGTGCTGCTAATCAGGGCTTCTGGAAAGCTCTTTAAAGGGCATAGGTTTAGGTAGTGTCTGCCCTTCAGCCTACGCCTTCTTTGATAGGTGGAGGCCATATGATATGGTTTGGATTTGTGTGCCCGCCCAAATCTCACATTGAATTGTAATCCCCAGTGTTGGAGGAGGGGCCCGGTGGCAGGTGATTGGATCATGGGGGTGGACTTCCCCTTTGCTGTTCTTGTGATAGTGAATGAGTTCTCATGAGACCTGGTTGTTTAAAAGTGTGTGGCACCTTCACCTTTCCCTTCTGTCACTCTTCCTTTTTCTCTAGCCATGAGGACGTGCCTGCTTCTCCTTCACCTTCTGTCACAACTGTAAGTTTCCTGAGGCCTCTTCAGCTATGCTTCCTGTACAGTCTGCATAACTGTGAGCCAATTAAACTTCTTTTCTTTGTAAATTGCTCAGCTCAGGTAGTTCTTTACAGCAATGTGAAAACTGCCTAATACACTGTAGCAGAAGTGGAACTGCTTGAAAGCCACATGCTGAGGGTGGCAGGGTACTGAGCCTGAGTCCCTGGTGGCTCTCTGGATCCTTTGTACTGGCTCCAGATTCCCAACTCCAGATTTTATTTCTGTGAGGAAAACAAACATCTGATTTGTTTGAACCAGTTTTTAGAGGCTTCAATTACTCACAACCAAGCACAATCTCAACTGATAAGCTATTTCAACAAAACTTGCATATTATCTTCACAGTGGTATTTCAAGTAATATTTCTGTGAGATGATTCTGAAGCATGATGAGTTTTCCCCTCCTTTGAGACTTACAAGTATTTTGGGCAAATTTGTTACTTTTCTTCTTTATCAAAATGAAAAACAGATCCATATTTCCTGTATCTCACAGTTTTGTTGACATAGAGTTGATAGTTTAATATATCTAAAGTGGATCATACTGCTCTGTTTTTGTTCATGGGTTTAGATTAGTAAGGATTCTCCAGAGAAACAGAACAAATAGGATATAGGTTTATATAGAAGAAGATTTATTATAAATAATTGGCTCATGCAATTTTGGAGGCTGGCAAGTCTAAAATCTACACCGTGGGCCAGCAGGGTGGAGACCCAGAAGAGCCAGTGTTGCAGTTCCAGCAGCCTAGAAAATTCCCTCTTGGTTTGGGTGGCTGGTCTTTTTATTCTATTGACTCGATGAGGCCCACCCACTTATGGAGGGTGATCTGCTTAATCAAAGTTCACTGACTTAAATGTTAAACTTACCCAAAAATACCTTCTGAGTTGACACATAAAATGAACTTTCTTTATTTGTGTATTTATGTATTTATGTATTTTTGAGAGGGAGTCTTGTTCTGTTGCTCAGGCTGGAGTGCAGTGGTGCAATCTCAGCTCACTGTAACCTCCACCTCCTGGGTTCAAGCAGTTCTCCTGCCTCAGCCTCCCAAGTTGCTGGCATTACAGGAGCTCGCCACCATGCCTGGCTAATTGTTTTGTATTTTTAGTAGAGACAGGGTTTCACCATGGTGGCCAGGCTGGTTTCGAACTCCTGACCTCAAGTGATTCACCTGCCTCGGCCTCCCAAAGTGCTGGGATTACAGGCATGAGCCACCTCACCCAGCCTGTCTTTGTTTATTTCTTAGAGCAGACTGACTCAGGGATAAATAGAATGTACATGTGCAGCCTTGCCAAATCCCTGGAATTATTTATTTTTTCTCTTTAAGAATAAAAACAATATCTAAAACTCAGAATCTTAATAATAATTATATCACTCCTTACTTTAAGGAAAGTTAACAGAGATTTCTGAAAGTGCAAGTAAAAAACAGCATTTATTAAAATTCCCACTCACCTCAACCCTTGCCAAAAGTTCCCAAATTTCCAGAAAGGTCAGAGTTTTAAATTGCTACAAACTAAGAGTAAGAATATTCACTATGAAATACAGCAGGGAGCTCCAAGAGTTAATTCTGTGCCAGAGGCTTGGCATTCTAATTGTGGAATTCAATACCATTTCCTTCTCAGAATAATATCTTAAATTATCATATAGTTTTCTGCATCTGAACTCTCAAGTATTCTGAGGGTTTTTGTCAATAGTGTATGATCTGGCTAGTCTACCCGAAGAAGCATAATCATGTATTCAATGATCTTTCAAATCCCACCTATTCTACAGAGGATTTGGGACATCTTACAAAAATATTTATGATATGAAAAAAAGTTAAATAGGACACTCTTTGTTTTTAAACTTTTGTTTTGGTTCAGGGGTACACATGCAGGTTTGTTATACAGGTAAATTGCGTGTTACAGGGGTTTGGTGTATAGACTATTTTGTCAACTAGGTAATTAGCATGGATAGGTAATTTTCCAATCCTCGCCTTTCTCCCACTGTCCACCCTCTAGGAGGCCCCAGTGTCTATTGTTTCCTTCTTCATGTACATATATACTTGATGTTTAGCTCCTACTTATAAGAACATGCGGTATTTGGTTTTCTGTTCCCATTAGTTCACTTGTCCGATCTCGGCTCGCTGCAACCTCTGCCTGCCAGGTTCAAGTGATTCTTCTGCCTCAGCCTCCTGAGTACCTGGGACTACAGGAGCTCACCGCCATGCCAAGCTACTTTTGTATTTTTAATAGAGACAGGGTTTCACCATGTTGGCCAGGCTGGTCTTAAACTCCAGACCTTGTGATCTGCCTGCCTCGGCCTCCCAAAGTGCTGGGATTACAGGTCTGAGGCACAACGCCTGGCCGATTTAGTTCTTTTTTATGGCAATGAAGTATTCCATGGTATATTTGAACCACATTTTCTGTATCCAGTCTACTGGTGATGGGCATTTAGGTTGATTCCATGTCTTTGCTATTGTGAATAGTGCTGCAATGAACACACGCTTCCATGGGTCTTTATGGTGGAATTGTTTATATTTCTTTGGTTATATATCCAATAATGGGATTGCTGGGTCAGATGGTAACTCTGTTTTAAGTTCTTTCAGAAATCACCAAACTGTTTTCCACAATGGCTGAACTAATTTACATTCCCATCAGAAGTGTATAAGTATTCCCTTTTCTCCACAACCTTGCCAGCATCCATTATTTTTTGACTTTTTAATAATAGCCATTCTGACTGGTATGAGATGGCATCTCATTGTGGTTTTGATTTGCATTTCGCTAATGATTAGTAATGGTGAGTATTTTTTTATATGCTTGTTGGCTGCATGTATGTTTTCTTTTGAAAAATTTCTGTTCATGTTCTTTGCCCACTTTTAATGGTGTCTTTTTTTTTTCTTGTAAATTTAAGTTCCTTATAGATGCTGGATATTAGACCTTTGTGAGACACATAGTTTGCAAATATTTTCTTCTATTCTGTAGGTTGTCTGTTACTTTTCGGGGGCTCTTACATTTAATTAGATCCCATTTGTCAATTTTTACCTTTGTTGCAATTGCTTTTGGCATCTTCATCATGAAATCTTTGCCTGTTCCTATGTCCAGAATGATATTGCTTGGGTTGCTTTCCAGGGTCTTTATAGTTTGGGGTTTTACATTTAGGTGTTTAATCCATCTTGAGTTAATTTTTGTATGTGGTCTAAGGAAGGGGCCCAGTTTCAATCTTCTGCATATGGCTAGCCTGTTAACCCAGTACCATTTACTGAATAGGAAGTCCTTTCCCCATTGCTTTTTTTTATCAGCTTGGTTGAAGAGTAGATGGTTGTAGGTGTGCAGCATTATTTCTGTCCTCTTATGTTCAATTGGCCTATGAATCTGTTTTTGTACCAGTACCACACTGTTTTGGGTACTAACCTTGTAATATAGTTTTAAGTCAGGTAACGTGATGATGCCTCCAGCTCTGTTCTTTTTGCTTAGGATTGCCCTGTCTATTCAGGCTCTTTATCTGGTTCCACGTGGAGTATAGAATAGTTTTTTTTCTAATTCTGTGAAGAATGTCATTGGTAGTTTGATAGGAATAGCATTGAATCTGTAAGTTTCTTTGGGCAATTGCCATTTTAACAGTATTATTCCTATTCAGGAGCATGGAATATTTTTTTCATTTGTTTGTGTATCTCTTGATTCTTTGAGAAGTATTTTGCAATTCTCATTGTAGAGATCTTTCACCTCCCTGATTAGCTGCATTCCTAGGTATTTTATTCTTTTTGTGGCTATCGTGAATGAGATTGGATTCTTTATTTGGCTCTCAGCTTGGATGTTGGTGTATAGGAATGCTATTGATTTTTGTACATTGATTTTGTATCCTGAAATTTTGCTGAAGTTATTCATCAGATTAAGGAGCTTTGGGGCAGAGACTATGGGGTTTTCTAGATATAGAACATGTCATCTGCGGACAGGAATAGTTTGCTTTACTCTCTTACTATTTGAATGGCTTTTATTTCTTTCTCTTGCCGGATTTCTCTGGCCAGGACTTCCAGTACTATATTGGATAGAGCCGGTGAGGGAGGGCATCCTTGTCTTGTTCTGGCTTTCAAGGGGAATACTTCTAGCTTTTGCCCATTCATTGTGATACTGACTATGGGTTTGTCATATATGGTTATTATTTTGAGGTATGTTCCTTCAATGCCTAGTTTGTTGAGCATTTTTAATATGAAGGGATGTTGAATTTCCTCAAAGTCTTTTCTGCATGTATTGAGATAATCATGTGATTTTTGTTTTTATTTATGTTTATGTGATGCTTCACATTTATTGATTTGTACATGTTGAACCAACCTTGCATTGCAGGGATAAAATCTACTTGATTGTAGTGGATTTGCTTTTTGATGTGCTGCTGGATTTGGTTTTCGCAGCCTCTGACCCCTGAGTTTAAGCAATTCTCCTGCCTCAGTCTCCTGAGTAGCTGGGATTACAGGCACCTGCCACCACACCCAGCTAATTTTTGTATTTTTAGTAGAGATGAGGTTTGTCATGTTGGCCAGGCTGGTCTCAAACTCCTGACCTCGGGCGATCCACCCACCTCAGCCTCCCAAAGTGCTAGGATTACAGGCATGAGCCACTGCACCCAGCCAGGATTTGGTTTTCTAGTATTTTGTTTCATTGTGTCTCTGCCAGGTTTTGGTGTCAGGATGATGCTGGCCTCGTAGAATTAGTTAGGGAGGAGTTCTTCTTTTTCCATTTTTTGAAATAGTTTCAGTAGGATTGGCACCAACTCTTCTTTATACATCTGGTAGTGTTTAGCTGTGAATCTTTCTGGTCCTGTGATTTCTTTGGTTGGCAGGCTTTTTATTACTGATTCAATTTTGGAACCCACTATTGGTCTGTTCTGGGATTCAATTTCTTCCTGATTCGGTCGTGGGAGGTTTTATGTGTCCAGGAATTAATTCATTTCTTCTAGGTTTTCTAGCTTCGGTGCACAGACGTGTTCATAGTAGTTTCTGAAGGTTTTTTTGTATTTCTCTTGGATCAGTGGTAACATCCCCTTTGTCATTTCTGATTTTTTTTTATTGTCTCTTCTTTATTCTTTATTAGTTTAGCTGATAGTCTACATATTTTATTAAATTTTTCAAAAAAACAACTCCTGGATTTGCTGATGTTTTGAATGGTTTTACACATTTCAGTTTCCTTTAGTTCAGCTTTGATTTTGGTTATTTCTTTTCTTCTTCTAGCTTTGAGGTTGGCTTGTTCTTGTTTCTCTAGTTTCTCTAGTTCCAATAGTTTCCTCTTGTTTCTTTAGTTCCTCTAGCCCTCTCTAATTCATCTAGTGATGTTAGGCTGTTAATCTGAGATCCTTCTAACTTTCTGATGTGGGCATTTGTGCTACAAGCTTCCCTCTTAACACTGCCTTAGCTGTGTCTCAGAGATTTTGGTATGTTGTATCTTTGTACTCATTAGTTTCAAAGGATTTCTTCATTTCTGCCTTAATTTCCTTATTAACCTCAAAGCCATTCAGGAGCAGGTTGTTTAATTTCCATGTCTTATGGTTTTGAGTGATTTTCTTAGTATTCATTTCCATTTTTATTGCATGGTGGTCTGAGAGTGTGGTTGGTGTAATTTTTTTTTAATTTGCTGAGGATTGTTTTATGTCTGATTGTGTGGTCAGTTTTAGAGCATGTGCCAGGTACAGATAAGAAGAATGTGTATTCTGTTGTCTTTAGGTGGAGTGTTCTGTAGATATGTATTAGGTCCATTTGGTCATGTGTTGAATTCAGGTCCTGAATATCATTGTTAGTTTTCTGCCTTGATGATCTGTCGGTGGGGTATTGGAGTCTCCCATTATTATTATGTGGTTGTCTAAGTCTCTTTCTAGGCCTGTAAGAACTTGCTTTATGAATCAGTGCTTCTGTGTTGGGTGGATGTATATTTAGGATAGTTAGTTCTTCTTGTTGAATTGAGCCCTTCACCGTTATGTAATGCCGTTCCTTGTCTTTTTTTTTTTTCATTTTTGTTGGTTTAAAGTATGTTTTGTCTGGAATTAGAATAACAGCTCCTACTTCTTTCTTTTTCATTTGCTTGTAAATCTTTCTCTGTCCCTTTACTTTGAGCCTATCTCATTCAAGTGAGATGGATCTCTTAAAGACAGCATAACATAGGGTCTTGCTTCTTTATCTAACTTGCCTCTCTATGCCTTGTATTTGAGGGTGTTTAGCCCAGTTACATGCAAGGTTGGTATTGATATGTGAGGATTTGTTCCTGTCATATGTTGTTAGCTGGTTATTATGCAGACATATTTGTGTGGTTGCTTTATAGAGTCACTGGTCTATATACTTACATGTGTTTTGCAGTGGTCGGTATTAAGCATTCTCTTCAGGACTTCTTGTAAGGCAGGTCTAGTGTTAACACAATCCTTTAGCATTTGCTTGTCTGAAAAGGATCTTATTTCTCCTTTACCTATGAGGCTTAGTTTGGCTGAATATAAAATTCTTTACTGGAATTTTTTTTAAAGAATGCTGAATATTTGTCCCTAATCTCTTCTAGCTTATAGGGTTTCTCCTGAAAGATCTGCTGTTAGCCTGATGGGGCTCCCTTTGTAGGTTACCTACTCCTCCTCTCTAGCTGCCTTTAACATTTTTCTTTCATTTGAACCTTAGAGAATCTGACAACTGTGCCTTGGGGATGATCTTTTTGCATATTATTTCACAGGGGTTTCCTGAAGAAAGTAGGACACTCTTTTCAGTAAACCCCTGAAGTAGGGTGGGGGGAAAATAAAGTCAGAGGTAAGATTAGCAAACAAAATAAAACCCACATATTTTTATGTATTTGCTAGAAATGACCACAATTTTAGCTCCAATATTTCTGTTTGTTTTTTGTTTTTTCTTTTGTTCCAATATTTCTAGTGGTCAAAGGAAAGTGAGAAACACAATCAGTTACGGGATTCAGAATATTCCATAAGATAAAGTGAAAGGGAAAAGAAGTATTCTACAGAACAGTTATACTTGATTTTGAGTTTCCCACAGACAGGAAATGTCGTGGATAATATTCCTACTGAAATATGCACATTTATTATTTTCACACCACTGTTTATGACAGGATATTTAAAAGTGGGCCAATTCTGCAGAAAAATATTCTACAATGGAGCAAAAAGTATGTCACTCTCTATAGCTTGATCTAGGGGCAAAACTTGACCTAGAATAGTGGGTTTTATTATTATTATTATTATTATTATTATTATTTGTACATCTTGGACACTTGAATTTCAGAGGATGCTCCTAGGGCTGCCCTGGTTTTGGGAGCAAGGCTGAGTCTGAGGAATCTAGGCTGTTGTTATCATCTGTTATTCCATTAATACATTTCTAGATTCAATTTGCTATTTTTTGTTGAGGATTTTTAAAAAATCTATACTTATCAGGGATTTTTTCCTTTTTTTTTTTTTTTTTTTTGAGATGGAGTCTCACTCTGTTGCCCAGGCTGGAATGCAGTGGCCCAACCTCAGCTCACTACAACCTCCACCTCCTGGGTTCAGGAGATTCTCCCACCTCAGCCTCCTGAGGATCTGGGAGTACAGGCACGCACCACTATGCCTGGCTAATTTTTGTATTTTTAGTAGATATGGGGTTGCCATGTTGGCCAGGCTAGTCTCAAACTGCTGGACTCAAGTGATCAGCCCACCTCAGCTTCCCAAAGTGCTGGATTACAGGCATGAGCCACCACAGTTGGACTTATCAGGTATATTGGTCCATAAGTGTCTTTGCTTGAAATATCTTTGCCTGGATGATGCTGATTTTATACAATGAATTGGGAAATGTTCCTTCCTCTTATATTTTCTGGATGAGATTGTGTAAAGTGAATATTATTTCTTCCTTAAATATTTGATAGAATGCCTCATACTTCTCCCTTTTATATCCTAGTCTCACCTAGGTAGGGTTGCCAGATAAAGAATTCCCAGTTAAAACTGAATTTTAGATAAGCAACAAATAGTTTAAAATATATTTGTCCTATGCAGTAGTTTAGATGTACTTATATTGATAAGTACATCTTGTTATTAATATTATGAATGAAATATTACTCATTGTTTATCTGAAATTAAAATTTAACTTATCCATGAGAATAAAAAGCACGTTTTCACACAAAAGTTTGTACATGAGTGTTCACAGCAGTATTATTCATAATAGCCAAAAGGTGGAAACAATCCAAATGTCTGTCAAGTGATGAATGGATAAACAAAATATGTTCTACCCATATGCATTAGTCAGGGTTTTCCAGAGAAACAGAACCATTAGACATACAATCTATATGCATATGCAGACTTATTATCAGGAATAATTGACTCACACAATTAAGGAGACTGAGAGGCCCTATGATCTGCCATATGCAAGCTGGAGCCCAGAAAAGCTGGTCATAAAATTGAGTCCATGTCCAAAGGCCTGAAAATGAGGGGAGCCAATCATGTATATTTTAGTCCAAGGGCAGGAGAAGATGAGATGAGATGTCCTAGCTCAAGCAATAAGGCAGAAAAAAGGAGGAAATTCTTCCTTCATCCATCTTTTTGTTCTATTCAGGCCTCAAAGGATTAGATTATGCCCACTGACATTGGGGAGGGCTATCTCCTTTACTGAGTCCACTGACTCAAATGTTAATCTCATCTGGAAATATCCGCACAGACATACCCAGAAATATCTGGCCATCCCCTAACCCAGTCAAGTCAACATATAAAAATTGTCCTATGATAAAATAGAATATTATCAGCCATAGGAAATAATTAAGTACTGATTCATATGGTAACATGAGTGAACCTAGAAAACATTATGCTAAGTGAAAGAATCCAGACATAAAAGGTCACATATAGAATGATTTCATTTATATGAAATGTCCAGAATAGGCAAATTCATGAAGACAGAAAATAGCTTAGTGTGGTAAGGGGCTGAAGAAAGGAGAGAATGAGGTATAGTGGATAGGAGTATAGAGTTTCTTTTTGGGATGATAGATATTCTGGAATTAGATAATGATGATGGCTGTACAACTTTGTAAGTATACTGAAAACCACTGCACGGTATGCTTTAAATGGGTGAATTTTATAGTATGTGAATTATATATCAATTAAAAATATATGGGATTTCCCTCCTGGGATCTCCTCCCACAACAGTGTGGGAGCTCGCTCTGCTTCTCTCTCTTTCTCTCTCTGCCTAATAAATTCGCATGAAAAACTTTTGATGTGTGGAGAGACTGTATAAATGTTTTTGGCCTGTAATCCCAGCACTTTGGGAGGCTGAGGTGGATCGCTTGAAGCCAAGAGTTCAAGACATACCTGGGCAACAAAGTGAGACCCCATCTCTACAAAAAATAAACAAAAATTAGCTGGGTGTGGTAACATGTGCCTGTAGTTCCAGCTACTAGGGAGCACGAAGCAGGAGAATCACTTTTGCCCAGGAGTTGGAAAATACAGTGAGCTATGGTGGTGTCACCACACTTCAACCTGTGCCACAGAATAAGACCTTGTCTCTGAAAATAAATAAATAAATAAATAAAATGTGTTGATCATCCTCAAATGGCAGATATTTACTCCAGATTCTGAAGTCAGATGCCTAGATTTGAACGCTGTCTCCATCACTTACCAGTTAGGTGGCTAGAGAAGGTGATTTAACCATCTATGCCTCAGTTCTCTCGTGTATAAAATCTGTCAGTACTTGTACTGCAATTGTTTCCTAACCCACCTCCCTGTTTCCTTCTGTCTTCTCTGCTGCATTCTTTGTTCAACAGAAAGGCAGAGTGATCATTTTAAGGCATAAGTTAGATCACTTCTTTGCTTAAAACTCTTCAGTGGTTTCTCAGATTACTCAGAGTAAATGGACTGAGGAGAAATTTGGGGGAGTGGAATCAAAGTGGAGCAAGGCAGGAACAATACAGATAAAGGAAAGGGAGCTACAAATAAAAGCAGTGGCAGGAAACAGAGCTTGGAAATTTCAGGAAGCAAACCATCATGTTTTCTAAACTCTACATGAGAAACACAAACACACAAACAGAAAAAGCAGCTCTGTGATGTTAGAAAAGCTCTCTTTAACTTATTTCGAATAAAAATGAGCAGCAGAAAAGAATCAAGATCAAATACCAAAGTTATAAATACAAGACAGTAAGTTACAGAATTATACCTGGAGTCAATAAAGCAGACAAGAAACATAGTGCCTTTAAAATAAATCAAAACTGTTATTTCAAAACAAGCTAAAATACATTCAGAAAATAATTGAAAACATGAGAGAACAAGATAAATCAGAATTGGCAAAACACAGAAATGAGATGACAGAACTCAATAACTCAATATGAGGAATACAAGAAAAAACTATTTTAGATATGAGGTTTATAGGAAGGACATCAGCAAATAAACACAATAAATAATGTCTTAAAAGAACCAGAAGGTGAGAAAGAGAAAAATGTTAAAAATCAAAAGACATAAAAGAAAGTACAAATACTACTGATGAAAGGCAGAAACAGCTCTGTACATATAATGGGAGCCACTGAAGAAGAAACCCAATGCAAGAGAAGAGAACAAATCATAAAAACTGTAATTTAAGAAAAAAATCTTGAAATAGGAAATGATTTTAAAGTATGTAATGAAAAAGCACACCATTTATCTGAGAATATCAATCCAAGGTGACTGGCATGGCATGCTCCAGTAAAATTACTGGACTTTAAAGGAAAAGAAGAAAGATACTTTGGACATGTAGGCAAAAAAGAGGAAGTGCCTTATAAAGGAAAGGAAATTTGATTATTTTCAGACTTTTCAATAGCAACACTTCATGCCATAAGAAAATTGAGTCACATATTTAAGGTAAAAAAAGAAAGAAATATAAACCAAGAATTTAATATTCAGCAAAAATTTCAGTATAAAAGGCATAAGCTGTTATGAATATACAAAAATCCCAGAGAATACTATTCTTCTGAACTCTTCCTGAGGAATTAACTTGATGTCTGTGAGACAGCCTAAATGATTTGGGAAATATCAACATATCACTGGTGGTGAGCACTGAAGGTGTAGTTAGCTCTAAATTAAGACTGAAGGAGAGCTGAGAGGGAGAGAGCATTGCATGGCTGTATTCTCTGATAATGTAGATACAGAACAACTTTATATAATATAAAGAAAGAAGAATGGAAATAACAGATATAAAAAGTTTAACTGTTTTCAGTAATCATAATGAGTAATGACAGTGTTAGTACTGTCATTCTGAGGCTGCTGTGTATGTAATGTGGGATAAAGCAAATGAGTAAGCATGGCATTTTCTAACTCTACCATCCTTGAGAACCAGAAATCTTACTATGGAAGAAAGCAGGTCTGAAATCTGTAGTCTTGATATTTGAATGGAAAATATCAGTATGAATACTAATGCAGTATTTTATCTTTCAGAAACAAATGTGTGTGTGTGTGTCTTGAAACACTGAAAAGTTTCAGGCACAATGAACTACCCAGGTACCCATGAATACCCCTAATGCCCAGACTGCAATCTTGAAATATTATTACCTATTTAAAAAACAAAAACAAAAAACCTAGGGCTTCTTGTTTTTGTAGAACTGGCTGATTTAAGGTATGGGACAAGAAATGTCCAAATGAGCCTGAATCTCATCATTGCAGATAGCAAGAAAGTTGTCAAAGACTGTAAGGTCATGTCAGAATAACTTGAAGCAAACTTGCAAAGGTTCTCACTAGTCAAAAAGAAAGACAGCGTGGGTTTTAGTCAGGATGATAACCACAATGGGAGAAGGATAAGGTTTTTACTATTTTTAAGTCAGAGCACATGTGGGGATTTCTAGAGCAGTTGACGAAGTTCTTTTCCCTAGATCTGGATGGTGATTACAATGGCATTTGGCTGATAATACTTCACTAAGCTATACAGTTATTTTTTATGGTCTTCTGTGTTTTTGTTTTATTTTACAATAAAAAGTTATGAAAAGTTTCTGTTGATTGAATGACATGATTTAAACCTTCTGGGCCTCCGTTTCTTTGCCTGGCTCATGAAGCAATAGCTTCTTACATTCACTCTGGAACTTTACAATTCAAATAATGTTGTTCATCTAGTAGTGATTTGTCCTGATTATGGGAAATGACTGCGTGCATTTCAGTTCTCCAGGCCAGTGCTTAAATTGTGTTTAGGGAGTGGAGGCAGTAGAGAGGACAGGCTTAATTTTGACAATAATTGCCTCTATGCTTTCCTTTTCTCTTTACAACTGTCTGAGAAACACACTTTCTCACCAGGAGCCCATCAAGGAGGAGGAGGAAGGTATAAAAGCGGACTTCTCTGAGGCCGTAAAATTTCCTTGCTCCATCTCTTTCTTTCTCCCAGGAGGATGTGTGTTTGCAATCACCAGTCACACTATCCTACTTAAGGCTGAAATCATCACACAGCTAAAATCGCTGAGAACTCTCACAGGATTCAAGGTTCAACAATTCTTTCAGCCCAAATAAAGGAGAGCTGTGGTGAGGAGTCTTGAGTGATTCTGCGTGGTGAGGTCCAAGCCCATGGATGGTGCAGACGCTGTAGATGCAGAAAGCTCAGCAAAGGGGCCAGGGAAGTCCAGGAGATGGGAGAGCCACAGAGGACTGGCTTTGCCCCTGCCGACAATAGTCTGCTGTGCTCCTAGGTCATGGGTTAGAATGTGGACAAAAGAAATTAAAAAAGGGAATTATGAAGGAGCTGAAACAACTCACCTGGTTTTGGAACATTTACATCCCTTATTTCTCTTTCTTCTTCTTTTAAATACATATTTATTCCTCTCATATATAAAATTTTAGTTTCTTTATTATTTATTATAATATTTTATGGCTTTCTTGACCATACTATTTTAATATATTAAAATATATTTTAAATTATATTTTATTTTTAATATATTAGTTTTTATTTTTTAATATATTAAAATATTTTAAATTATAGTTTGTTTTTAATCTGTTATTTTCTATTTTTAAATATATTGTTAAAATATATATGTTTTTAATATGTTAAAAAATATTTTTAAGGCTGGGCGCAGTGGCTCATGCCTGTAATCCCAGCACTTTGGGAGGCCGAGGCAGACGGATCACAAGGTCAGGAGATGAAGATCATCCTGGCCAACATGGTGAAACCCCATCTCTACTAAAAATACAAAAATTAGCTGGGTGTGGTGGTTTGCACCTGTATTCCCAGCTACTTGGGAGGCTGAGGCAGGAGAATCACTTGAACCTGGGAGGCAGAGGTTGCAGTGAGCCGAGATGGCACCACTGCACTCCAGCCTGGCAACAGAGCGAGACTCCATCTCAAATACATAAGGAGGAAAGAAATTTTAAATTTAACTTTTAATTTTTATTGTATTTTACATACCTATCAGTGACTGATTGAAATTTTTAAACCAAAAAAAAATGAAAAACAAATGTTTATCGAAGATAGTTTGAGAAGCACTGAACTAGAATGCTTTAAAGTTAAGAGATTGTATTCATTAAAGGTCATCGAAAATAGTGAGAAAACAAGCTACACAGTGGAAGAAACTATTTGCAACACAAAACAGACAAAGAACGAGTATGTAAAATACCTGAAGAATTGATTCAAATTAACTTAAAAATGGGCAAAAAAACCTTGAACTACACATAAGAGGAAGTCCTAATGGCCAATGACCACTTGAAAGAGTTTAATTCATCAAGGAAGTAAAATTAAAACCACAGTGAAAAAACCTCACACTCGCCAAATCGGCAAAAATTTAAGCTTACCAATTCCAAATATCGGCTGAGGGCACAGAAGCTGTCATATATTGCTCCTAATAGTTCTTTAATCAGTGAAAAAAATCACCAAAGAAAATGCTCTGACATACATATCTACGAAAGCTTAATATAGCTATGCCTTTTGAGCTAGCAACTCCACTCCCAGACATGCCACAGGTATTTGAGATGGTAAGGCAATTGGCAGGTGCAAAAATTCTCAGAGCAGCATTATTTTTAATAGCTCCAAATTGAAACAAGTCAAACATACTGTCACCTGAAGGATGCATGAATTGTAGTATATTCGCAACATGCAACTTAGCAGGAATGAAAATGAACAGCTTTGCATGACAACACAGATGGACTTCCTATGCATACTCAGTTGTCATAGGAATTCATCATGGTTCTACCAGAGAAGCAGCAGGATGTTTCAGTGCACAGATTGGTTTATAAATTCAGATATATCTTGCTGCTGGAATGTTCTCGTTCAGAGACTCTGCCTCATCTTGGAGCTGAGGTGTTATGAAGAGGAGGTGCATGTTGAAGTCACCAATGAAGTATGGGGCTGGGGGAAATTTCAGATTCTGACTTAGAGTCTATGGCATGAAAGTCAGAAGTTAAGACTAGAACTAAAACCATTAGACTCCTCTGCTGGAGTTCTTACACTGACACTGATAGGACTGAGTGGACGAGACAGAAAGTCTTCCCGCCATTAGAATTCCCAAGGGGCTAGGCAGAGGGGAATTGCAGGAACCTAAGACCCTGGGACAATAGGATTGGCAGAAGCAGATCATGTGCCCAACGTCACTTCCCAAAGGTCTCCTAATGCCAGCGCACTGGGGATTAGGTTTCAGCATGTGAATCTGGGGAACACAAACATTCAGTCTATAGCAGTATGAGACTAATTTATAAAGCTGGGAAATTTACCCATGTTTTCACCCTTCTCTGTCAGCACAAATAATGAAGAGTTAGCTAAGCTGGCTCAGAAATGAAAGCTTTTATCATTCACACAGTTACAGCTTTCCTGCCCACAGTGAGCAGGATCCTCGGAATCACTACATATCTTGCTGTAAGAGGCACAGAACTCACATTCCCACAGAAAGCCTCTCCTGCTGGGCCCCACTATAGAAAGAAAAGCTTCAACTTTTGCTTAAAAACTGTATGTGGGAAAAGGGTTCTTTTTGGCAGACATATGAAACAAAATGCAAAATGTTATATTTAATTACAAAAGTGAGAATTTATTTTCAGTTGTCTCCTCTGTGTTTCTCTGAGGGTTGCAGATTGCTGCTTTTTGTAGCTCATATCTATGTGTGATTCACTGTTGAGAATAAGCATCTCTCTAACTCAGGAACAGAATGAAGATTAATAGTCTGCTGTAAATCCTGTTGGTTCACAGTTAGGAAGCTTATTTTGTGCAGATGTTAATACTAATTTTGGGCTTTAAAACACTCCTTCCACTATACCAATATTGCAATCCAGTATCCCCCTTGGAGGGCTTTGTCTATTATATTGCTCAACCCCTTAATTTCAAGCCTTACCTGACAGCAAGAAACACAGTCCATCTTTGAATATGCCAGAACACAAGAAGAAAGCAGTCTCTCTTCTGAGTTAGAAAACGAGGGCTACACTTGTGAGGGGGAAATGTGTATGTATATAGAATTGATTTTTACATTGTATTTTTTTTTTTTTTAGACAAAGTCTCACTCTGTCATTCAGGCTGCAATGCAATGGTGTTACAGTGACTCACTGCAG
The DNA here is from genome assembly GCA_963574635.1 of Cheracebus regulus. NCBI lineage: Eukaryota > Metazoa > Chordata > Mammalia > Primates > Pitheciidae > Cheracebus > Cheracebus regulus. Next base: position 49,611 of record CAUYQU010105107.1, read on the forward strand.
TCTCAGCCTCCTGGGCTCAAGTGATCCTCTTGCCTCAGCCTCCCATATAGCTGGGACCACAGGTGTGCACCAGCACACCCTGCTAACTTTTGATTTTTTTGTGGAGATGGGGTCTTACTTTGTTGCCCAAGCTGGTCTTGAACTCCTGGTCTCAAGTGATTCCCCAGCCTCAGCCTCCCAAAGTGCTGGGATTATAGGTGTGAGCCATCATGACTGGCCTCCACCATATCTATTAATTTTATCAGTCAAAATGTATTAAGAATCTGTTTACTGCAGATACCATGCTAGGGTGTTGGGGACATGAACAAAATATGGTCCCCAACTTCAAAGTTCTAAATTGTCTGGTGGGTGTGAGTACTTGACCACTGTGGAGTGATGCAATATAGAGCTAGAGCTTTTTACTGACCTTTTCAAATTACACATTTGTATCTAGACCCATCATTCATGTGAACATCAGTCTCTTCTTTCAGATTGAGAAGGGAAAGTATGAACTTAAATTTCCATCTTCTTGTTCCAGACAGTTGTATCCATGAAACACTTTCCTGAGGTACGTTTGTCTAAAGAAGAGCAAATGCAGAAACACGGCACCCACTCGGTAGTGGCCCCATGTTCATGGACAAGTCAGCATGTGGCCATTTGGCTACAATGAAGGAAAGCATTGGGATTTACAGCCATAATCAGTTTCTAAGGAGGATGGTACTTGTTACATGAAAGGTCATCTTTTCAGCAGAGCTCTTTCCTGCGAGCTGAGTTTAGACACAGGAGCTGCAGTAGTCTTAATTAATTTGCACAACAGACTGATAAGAATTATGAGTTCTCTGTGCAAAATTGTGGGGGAGGAGATGAAGAGGCAAGTGGAGAGGCCAAGGAGGAAGGAGTCAGAGGACGGGGAAGAGAAGTGGAAGGAGGCTAGGATGCTACCCAGGGTGATGTCCAGGAAACTGCCCTCAGTGGTGGAATGGCCAAAAGATTGCTGTGTGAGAGTCTGTTTGAAGTAGCTGTGTGGTGCAGTGAAGCATCCCTCCTCCCTGAAATCTTCCCCATCCTGCAGTAAAGTCTGCTACTCATACCCGTGACTTGTGTGAGTGGATATTGGAGTGTGTGGTAGACAGAATAATGGCTCCCAAACTTGTCCTAAGCCCTGGAACTGGTGATTATGTTAGATGATTACATTAAGGATCTTGAAGTGGGGAGATTACCCTGAATTACCTGGGTGGGCCCAATGTCATCCTAAGGGTCCTTGAAAGTGGAAGGGGAGGCTGAAAAAAATCATTTGAGAGAGATGTGACTTCAGAAGAAAGGCACAGAGAGATGCAACGTTGCTGGCTTTGAGAATGGAGGAAGGAGGCCAACTCCAGCCCTGGCAAAGGCAAGGAAACAGATTCTCCCATGGCCCCCACAGAAGGGAAAGCAGCCCCGTGACACCTAAACTGTAGCCCTGAGAGGCTCCTGTTGGACTTTTGACCTCCAGTACTGTAAGCTACTAAATCTGTGTTTTAAAGCCACTACGTTTATGGTAATTTGTTACAGCAGCGGTAGAAAACTAATATAGGGTGTAAATCAGGGAGAAGGGCTGAGTGCAAAGACAGGAAAATCTAAGTATGATTTAGGGACAGTCATTAGGCCAGAGGGTTGCTGTGGCAGGCATAATCAACTTAAAGTCAGGAAGGTCAGTTTGAGTCAGACTTGGGAGACTTATGTGAGAAATGAATGAGTTGAGTCACTATCTTTGGGCCCTGGAAAGCCACTGAAAGGTTCAAGGGTGGAGTGATGTAAGAAACAGAATTTCAGAAGCGAAGACCAGGGGAGCTCTCTGTAAGGATGCCCATAGCTGCCTAGGGAGACAGAGTAATAGTCCCCAAACTTGTCCTAAGCTCTGAAATCGGTGATTATGTTAGATGACTTTGCAGATGTGATTGAATTAAGGATCTTGAAGTGGGGAGATTACCTTGGGTTATCTAAGTGGGACCGATGTCATAAAGGGTCCTTAAAAGTGGAAGGGGGGTGTTAAAAAAAAGCATATGAGGGAGATGTGACCACAGAAGAAAGGCACAGAAAGACGCAACATTCTGGCTATGAAGATGGAGGAAAGGGACCAACTCCAGCCCAGGAAAAGGTAGGAAACAGATTCTCCCATGGACCCCACAGATGTGGCTGGGTCAGGGCAAGTGAACAGGCCTTGGGACTATCATCCTCACTTCCCCAGATCCCCGGCCTTGTTACCTGTCTTGTGTTCTGGTCTTCCATTTCAGGTTTCATTTGAATAAGGCATTTTCTATTTAAGATAAAATGAAAACGACGAATAAGCACAACTCGGTGCACAGAGAAGTTCAGTGTCTTCTTCCAGGTCACCCAGCTATAAGGTGAGAGGACAGGGACTTATTCCCTAGGAATCCTGATTCCCAGTCCTGAACTCATCTGATGGAGGGCCAGGGGGACTGGAAAGGAGAATAAATAAAGCCATCTGTTAGGTGATCCAGGTATTAATTTCTGGACCATGGAATCATTGAGCAGGAAAGGAAGGGCCTAGATAGGGAGGACAAGTCCTACGAATCAACATGCCTGGGAGAGCCAATGGCTCCAGAAGCACCAGTGCTTCATCCTCAGGCCAGCAGGTACTAGTGAGAAACACTACACTGACCCCCTCTCAAGTCCAGTAATCCATAGATGGAAGGAGCTGGACACTTTAGAGCTCCAGCATGAAGGAGAACCATATTAGCAGACTCCAACAAGGACACACTAAAAGATGCAGAGTGCTTTCGAGGGTGGGGCCGGTCTTGGGTTAACAAAGCAAGAAAATGAATGGAACGACAGAGCAGGAAGTGGAGATCTGGACTTGGGCTTCTGCCAATGATCCCAGAAGAAACACATACAGCCCAGTCTATTAACTTCCTCATGACCTCACTTCCAGGAAACGGGGAGAACCATAAACCAACAAGCTCTGTGAGGGCTCAGAATGAACGTTTAAGGCCTGGTGGTTCTCTAAGCGCACCTTTCAATTGTCGGGGTATTACTACTTAAACGGGAACACTGTAATTACTTATGCATTATTACAATATACAAAGTGATTTAAGCAGTTAAAAGGGCTTTGATGAATTAGTAGTTCTTTTGACTCCTATAGTTTTGTAGCTCACATTCAAAGACATCTTTTACAAGTATTCAGATTCATGGGAAAGCTGCAATATCTCTTACCCAGATTTTGTTTTCCTGACTCCAAATCTGCATACATTACTACTTTCTGGACACTACACCCACAAGCCCCATCCCACCCTCCTACTTGACTTGTTCAAAATTGATACTCAACCCCTTCCATTCCCACCTTGCTCTTCCTCCTCGGTTTCATACCTGAGTAAATTCTCGTTCCACCCATTCAGTCAAACAAGTCCAAAATTTGGGGAGTCATCCTCATTCTTTTCTTTCTTGTCCTGTCTGCTGCCATCATTCTTTACATCTATGTAACATCCACCACCATGACAATAAATAATACTGGCAACCCTTTTTGGAGTGCCTATTACATTCTTAGCATCTTAGATATATTATTGCTAACCCTACAAATCCTGCACAATTTGTACTATTATCCTCATTTTATAAGCCAAAGAGCCTTAGGTTCAGAGACATTGTTTCCTCAAGGTTCACCTGCTGGTAGGTTGCAATTGGGGTCAGGATACAAACCCATATTTCTCTGATTGTAAAGCCTATGCATTTTATATCACACAGGACTGCATCCAATAGAGCACCAATAGTTCTGCCAAATGTGCCTGAGTCTTGGCTGAAATCCACCTACTTCTTTCCCTCCATAGGCCATTTGCTACCTTAGTGTATGCTGTCATGAGTTCTCACCTGGACTGACGGCATAAGCTTTCTCACTTGTCTCTCTGCTTCCAGCCTTGCTGTATTCTCTAGTGGTACATCTGTAAGCTCACTGATCATAAGCAAGTTCCCTTGTGCTCACCCTGAACCTACTAAATCACAATCCCCAAGCCTTCACGTCAGTTTTAGTAAAAAGCACCTCCTGTAATTCTTATGATGAGCCAGTATAGCCAAAGACAGTTCTAAAAAGAAAACTCCAGGCTCAAAACCTTGAGTGGCTCCCAGTCACCTACATGATAAATTGAATACTGTTTAATCTAATATTTAAGGGCCTGTTATGGTCCAGCTACAACTCGTCCTTTCTAATCATGCTGGCACAAAGAAGTCACTTAGCAAACTAACGCATAGTATGGCAGGCAGAAAATGAGCCCCCAAGATGTCTGTGTCCTAATCCCCAAAACCAGAGAATATGCTGCCTTACATGGCAAAAGAGACTTTGCAGATGTGATTGAGTGATGGACCCGGAGGAAGGGAGATTATCCTGGGTTATTCATGTGCTACCAATCTAATCACATGAGACATTAAAGGCAGAAAATCATTTCTGGTTGTGATCAGTGAGAGATAACATCATGAGAGAAGGGTTAGAGAGACAGAAATGTAGAAGGAGTTGACCTTCATAGCTGATTTTTATAAAGGAGCACGGGGACCATGAGCCAAGGATGTGGTGGCCTCTAGAAACTGAAAAAGATAAAGAAATAGATTCTTCCCTAGAGTTTCTAGAAAGTAGTGCAGCCCTGCCAATACCCTGATTTTAGCTCATCTTGGACTTCTAACCTCAAGAGTTGTAAGATAATAAATTTGTATTGTTTTATGATATTAAATTTATGGTAATTTTCTATAGCAGCAATATAAAATCAATGCACACAGTTTTTTGATAGTGACTTGCTTATCTATACTTTCTACACGTAGCATTTTCTCTGCCTGGAGTGCTCTGTTTGGTTCACTTGGAAAACTCCCATTCATCCTTCAAAACCCAGCTCAAAATGGTTGATTCAGACAGGAGTTTATACATGGTCCTTCAACTCCAATAACAACCAATATTCATTCACGATAAATATTAACATTATTTTGCTTTGTATTTACTTATGAACTTAACTACATGCCCCACCTCCTTAGAAAGCATGTCTTGCTCATTTTACGCTCTTATCCTGGCATAGTGTCTTGCATATGGTCAGTGCCTAAAAAAAAATATCTGCTGGGTAATAACTACAGAGATATTGAGGGAATTGTATTATAAAAGCACCTCATGTAAGCCAATCATTGTTGGATTATATGAATTCTTATCATTTGAATATGTTGGTTTTAAATATCAAAGTAACGATTTCAAAAAAGGTAATATTTCCAAAAATGAGTCTCTCTGAGATTGACAGTTAATGTTTATCACTTACACTTACTTTCTTTTAAAATCAAATTATTTTTCTTTTCTTTATATGAAAACCATTTATTTCTACATTTTACTCCAGGCAGGAAAGACAGAAGAAAAAAATTACCTCAGTTAAAAGTAAATCTTGGTGGGGAGAGACAGTTCATGCCTGTAATCCTGGCACTTTGGGAGGCTGAGATGGGAGGATGGCCTGGGGCCAGGAGTTAGAGACCAGCTGGGGTTACATAGTGAAACCTCATCTCAAAAAAAAAAAAAAAAATTAGCCCGGCATAGTGGTGCATGTCTGTGGTCCCAGCTACTCTGGAGGCTGAGGTAGAAGGACTGCCTGAGCCCAGGATGTCAAGGCAGCTACGATTGTGCCACTGCACTCCAGCCTAGATGACAGTGCCAGACCATGTCTTTCTAAAAAAAAGTAAATTCTGTATCCCAATGTCATTATCTAGGCTGAGTTTACACATCTCCCCAGGTCTTTAATGCTCACTGGTGCCCTCACTTTACAGGCATATGAAATTAGAAGCCTTGTCAGGTTTCCTCTATCACATGTAAGAAAGCCCACAGGAGCTGGGGATACAATCATTAAAATGTCTTCATTTGTTTAGAAAGGGTTGAGGTTCATTCTTTTCCCCAACATGTATTATTCTCCATAATTCCATCCCCAGAAGCAAAAATGTCACAATGACTTGCTGAATGCTCAGTGTGATTTGAGCTTACTGACGAGCAGAGATCATGCTTGTCTATCATTGGATCCCCAGCAGCTACCAAGGTTCTTTGCACTTACTTGGTGCTTGTAAATGTTCATTGAATGAAGGAATTAATCAACGAATGACAAGCTGGGCATTACTTGGCTCTATCAAATTTAATCATGCTTCCACGGTTTCATAATCTACCTTTGGAAGTGGAAATTTGAGGCATGCCTTACATTCCATTAATAATGCAAAGGCTTCTATGAGACACAAGGGAAGTGGAAAACTGGTTTATTGAATCGGACTAAAATCTGTTAGTGGCGGAAGTACATATTTGCAAACAACTCTAACAAAATGACCTGGAGGGACTTTAAAAGGCTCCACAGCTTTGTGAGGCTCTGGGTGACTCCCTGGCACAAACATGCCATGGCACTTTGACTTGTATTTTCCTGTCTGATGAGGCATATTACTCGGAGTGTTGACATAAACTTCCTTTGGCCAGCCATGGGAAGATGTGTGCACATAGGCATAATGAGATGCAGAGCTGAGAATGTGTTAGTGCCACTCCAAAAAGGACATCTGCTTTCCAAAAATGTTTATGTTTAGCACAAAAATGTATTCCACTGAATTACGGCATGCATTTACATATTCATGGGCCTTAGAGGATATCCAAGTTTAAATCAGGAGCTTCCTCTTCAATTCTATCAAAGCCTGTAATTGCCATGGGAGTATGGCACCAATACTCTGGCAAGGAAATTTGTACCCTGGAGCCTCTCAGAGAAGGATCACCCAGCAGGGCTGCCACTATTCACACCTTATGCTTAACCTATAGAAGCTTTCCCTTACTATGCAACACACCTTAATTGTTAACATTCTATTCTATTCCATTTTTTAAAAAGCCAGTCACATTCACTATATCGATTACCTGACCCACTAATGGACTGTGATCTGTAGTTGGAAAAATACTGCAGTAGGAAAATGAAGAGTGACCCCAAACTAAAGCCTCTAACGGGAAGCCACAAAGACCTCTTGGAAGGTTTGGGAATGCTGCGGTCAAATCCACACCCAGAATGTACTCATCAAGTGTGGCCTGCAGCTCACGATCTGGGATGCCAGGCTGTCTGAATGCACCACGGCGGCAATATCATGGGCTTACAAAACAGGGAGAAGGGAGGGGAGATGGCTTTCAATGCTTTCTCCTTTCGCGCCTGTTAGAGCTCTGGCACCCAGGAGGAAATCTCCCATCCTTTGAGAGGAAATACAAATGTCACCATCAAGAAACTTTCCTTTACCCTTACAGTTGAAAGTCCTCTTTCTACTTAACCCCTACAGTACATAATTTATTCCTCGCCATAAGTACATAACACTTTCTAAACTATGCTTTCAGTTTTTTTCCTTTATTGACTGTAAGTAACATGAGGACTGTGATGATGTCCTACTCATTTTGTATCCCTGTGTCTAGCACATGCCTTGCACATATCAGGTGCTCAATCAATATTTAGAACATACACAAAGAGGCCAGAGAAATCCTTTGTCTTATTACGTTATCCCTCTATTTCCATGGGGAATTGGTTCCAGGAACCACCCTCCTCCCCACTACCATCTTGCAGACACCCGAATCCTCAGATGCTCAAGTCCCTTATATAAAATGGTCTAGCAAAATAATGTGTGCACATGGATATAGAAAGGGGAATATTAGATATTGAAGACTCAGGGGTGGGAGGGTGGGAGGACATGAAGGATGAAGATTCACTTAACGGGTAAAATGTTGCTAAAAACCCAGACTTCACTACTACGCAATGTATTCATGCAACAAAATGGCATTTATAACCCCAAATATACAAAAACAAAATAAAATAATGTCATATTTGCATACAACCTATGCATGTCCTTCCATATACTGTAAATCATCTCTAGATTACTGTATATGAAATATAATGTAAATGCTATGTAAATAGTGGTTATACTGTATTTGGTTTTTATTTGTATTATTTTTTATTGTTGTATGGTTATTTTTTATTTTTTTATTTATTTATTTTTTGAGACTGAGTCTTGCTCTGTCCTCAGGCTAGAGTGCCGTGGGGTGATCTCGGCTCACTGCAACCTCCACCTCCCAGGTTCAAGCGATTCTCCTGCCTCGGCTTCCCAAGTGGCTGGGACTACAGGTGCACACCACCACGCCCAGTTAATTTTTGTGTTTTTAGTAGAGATGGGGTTTTTACCATGTTGGCCAGGATGGTCTGGATCTCTTGACCTTGTGATCCGCCCGCCTCGGGCTCCCAAAGTGCTGGGATTACAGGCATGAGCCACCGCGCCAGGCCTATTTTATTATTAAAAATATTTTTGACCCAAGGCTGGTTGAATACATGGATGTGGAGCCCATGGATATGAAGGGCCACTTGTTCTTGGAAGTTGAGAATGATTGATCTTTGAGATGGTGTCACTAGAGTTCTGTAGGAGACTCACTTATCAGCACTGGTATTTCCACATCTCTTACCTTCTTCTTACCCTTCTCCTTCTCCCTCCTTCTCCTTCTTTGTCCTCTTTCTTTTTTTTAGAGTCTCTGTTGCCCAGGCTGGTCTCAAACTCCTGGCCTCAAGGGACCCTCCCACATCAGCCTCTCAAAGTGCTGGGATTACAGGCATGAACCACCTCTTACCTTGTGCTTGCCCATTTTCCCAGGCATCCATCCTCCAATCCGGCACTTATTGAGAGCCTACTGTGTTCCTGTGCTAATCGTGGTGGTTACTAAGGTGGATAGGGCAGTCCCTGCCTCTGGAGTCCAGTGGGGCAGAAGACAAGGGAGGGGGTAATGACCACAGTGTGAGAAGGCTATGAGCGGGGAGTGACCCACGTCTCCCAGCTCATGTCACAGTCCAGTGCTCTCTCATCGCATGCTTTTTGTCTGCTTCTTTGGACTTCTTAAACTCTGCCCCGCCAGCAAAGATTTTGTTAAGCTTTATATCCTATGGTTTGTATTAAGAAAACAATAGCTATGTTAAAAAAAATTAAATTGTGGTAGGGCGGGGTGGCTCACACCTGTAATCCCAGCACTTTGGGGGGCTGAGGTAGGTGGATCATGAGGTCAAGAGATCCAGACCATCCTGACCAACATGATAAAATCCCATCTCTACTAAAAAAAAAAAAAAATTACAAAAGAAATTAGCTGGGCCTGGTGGTGCGTGCTTGTAGTCCCAGCTACTCCAGAGGCTGAGGCAGGAGAATTGCTTGAAATTGGAAAACGGAAGTTGCAGTGAGCCGGGAACGCTCCACTGCACTCCAGCCTGGCGATAGAGGGGGGAAAAAAATTAAATTGTTATAATGTTGAATACGGATTTTTGAAGTGTTCTCATGTGTCTAAAGCAACAGGTGGTAAGTGGGAATGGCAATCCGGTGTGAAAATAAAATTATTTAAATAATAACCGAATAATCTTCAAGACCCTTCCTTTGGCCCAGGAGTAACATCTGAACAAGAGCGTGACCCTAGCCTACAGCTTTCTGCACGATCCGGTTCCTACCTGCTCATCCCGGGCCACAACCTCTCCCCTCACTGCAGCAGCGCAGGTGGGCTTCGCTGTCCCTCTTGTTGGTAACACATCCCTTCCGGGTCCACGGCCCTTCTTATCCTTCAGGTCTCAGCCTAATAAGTCACCAGAAAGGCCTTCCCTGACGACTTGCAGAAAAGCAGTTGCCCACCTTCATCTCCATCCCTGGAGTCTGATCTTTTCCTTCACAGACCTGATCGCAACGTGTAATTATTTCATTTGTTTGGTTGTCTCTCTTGCTAGACTGTGAACTCCACAAACTGTTCACCAGCCTATCCCCAGAGACTTGCATGGTTTCTGGCACATGGCAGACACTATAAATACATTTTGAATAAATGCATGTTAGGACGGCTCACAGAAAGCGCCTACTTGAAAGGGAGGACATCTTACCAGCGAGGAAGAGCTGCGCAGAACCTAGCAGCGGAACAACAGCGACACCAAGTGGCCAGTCCGCATTACCCGCAGCAGCTGCTCCTTGCCAGAAATCTCAGGCATTAGTAGGCTGATCCTCAAGTATTTTAAGGTGGATACTAATCCACTAAGCTTGTTTATTCATTTCCTTAATTAACAAAAAAATCCAGAAACTGCCCTCAAACATCTCTCACTGTAGAGCAGGACACTTGAAAGCATGTGGCCACTAGCTAGACAGACTTTAGGAGTTGCTATGGTAACTTTTCCCTTTTTTGCTAACCATTTGGAAAACCTTACATTTTCCACATCTGCATGCTTTGAAAAGGCCTGCTTGCTTCTACTTTGTTTTTCAAGCTTTGCTCTGATTTACTGTATTTAATTTTCTTCACCTTCTAATTTGTTAGATGACATGTTATTAAAATTCCTCAGGGGGTCAGCAGGAGTCTGTGCCGCTGAGAGACAGCATATGCATTCTGGAAGTCGGTGATTCACCTCTGAGCACCCCGCAGGAGATTGTGGAAACCCATTAGCTTGGCGCCGCTGAGCCGCTGCGGACAGAATCAGCGCCGGCAGGGACGCCGCACCAGACAACTCAGGTCTTCAGGTGATGCTGAAACACCCTGCCCTAGCTTCTCGTTTCCTCGGTCCCCCCGCGAATCCCTCTGCTGCTGCTGTCCTCGGTATAAAAAGGTGACCCCCGCCCCGCAACTGCTTGCTTTCTCTCGTCAGTCACCCTTGCAAGACAGGAAAACAGGGCTAAAAAAGCCAGAGCGTTCCGCGCTCCATGACAATGACGCTAACATGCATCCCGAGGCCCGTCCGTGGCGGGTGTGAGAAGAGCAGGCGCAGCACAGCACGCCATTAGGCGGCAACGGCCCGGCCCGCTTCGGTCCCAGGACCGGGAAATGAGGGTGAGTCAGTGACGCCGCCGTGCCAGGCAGCGCCGCCGCAGGCAAATGGCCGCAAATGGAGGTGTCAGGTAAACGAAGCGCAGAGAAATGGTTACAGAAAGGCTCCTTTTATAGAGCTAGCCCAGGAGGAAAGCTGGGGCAAAATGTCTTTACATTGCGAGGAAAATAGATCCCAGCACTCTCCTAAACAGTATTATTTGCTTTCGGGTCCATCTTGTCCTTCAAATAAAGACGGAGGCAATTTCTCCCAGCGAAGACCAAGCCCCGGTGCCCATTTGGCTAATTTGGAGCTTCTGCTCCTCTCCCAACCCTGCTCATTTCATTTAAAAAAAAATAATAATAAATATGTGTTAGTTGTTTATCTGATGCATGTCCCTTACGTAAGAAAAAAGGTCATAGGACAGGGAACTGTGCAAGTGTGAAAGTGGAAGCTGTATGTGTGTGTGGGATACACATACAGTTATAAATATATATATACATGTGTGTATATATACATCTGTTAGCGTACATGCATACAATTTAGGCATAAAATTCCACTTTACAATGCAATTATTTCCTGCTATTTCTGGAGTGCAGTCTTCATTGTTCTTTCGATTTGGGTCCACTTTGAGTCTCAGGCACACCCTTTTTGGTCTGAGCTGCTTTGGCCTGTCCCAGAATCTGACCCCTCCCACTCCTCAGCACCTCCACACCCGGTCTCCTGGGCTTTGCCTGTTGGATCTGTGCATCACGAATGGGCATCTGGATTTTCTTCATGTTCCTGCCACCCTTTGGTTTTCTCAAAAAGCACAGCTCTGACAGTGAACACATGCTCCCAGAATCATTTCACCCGAGGAAACTCCACCCCTTCCTTTACCCCATCCAGTGTCACAAAAGTCTCCAGCAGCTTCCATGATGTCTCCTTATCTTTGGGTGGGACACAAAATTCCTAGTGCGTCTTCCACCTGCAAACCGTTTTTGCAGGCAACTTGTCATCTTGCTGCCTTAACACCTGGGCTTGGCTCTTTCAGCCCTAGGTTTTCCTAAATTTGGGTGAGTCGAGAGCACATTCATTGTGCACACACACAATTTGTCTGGTTGGCATTTTGTGTTAATTACATGATGATGGTCATTTTCCTCAAGAATAAGGAAGAAATGGGTCATCGTTGCCAAGCTTGCACAATAGCTTCACTAAGTGGAACTGTAATGTTGGCTTCTAGGTACACCTCCCCCTTCCTGCCCCCCACAATATATCTTTTCACATCCTTCATTTTTACCTATAATTTCTTTAGCATCGATTGAGAAAGTCTTTATTCAGGGCATAACCCTGTGATAGGCACTGTGAGAGATATGAAGAAAGCCATGGGGCCAACTCTTTTAAAAAGGTGTTAATTGGATTTTTCCCATATAAAACCCCCCATAGCATTTTATTTCCTAACTCTGCTTCTCACAGTCAACTTCATTTGCCCATTTAATGCAATTTGCTTCTCATGAGAAGATTCTATTAAGTGATTATTAAGACATTCTGAGTTACTTCAGCCAAGTACATCTATAATCATTACCCACCTCCTGGGGGTGATTTGAGGTGTAATTAGTTAAAGCTCACTGTTACCTCCCAACATCTGAACGACAAACAGAGACCACTTCTACACAACCGATCCACCAGCCCAGGGCAGCCTGTTTATTTACATAAATCCCATAGGTTCAGGTTTCACGAGAGCCCGAGTTGGGTCTGTAGAACTAGAGATCATACTGGAAATTGCCTACATTTATTTATATCAAATGATACCCCTGAGGGTTGATTTCTTTTAGTTTCTAAGCTATATTATTTAATAGCCCTAATCGTAGTGTTAATAAAACAAACACAATAAACCTCCACTAAAAATTGAGCTATGCTGAAGCAAATCAAATTAGCAGGAGTCTCAACCCTCTTATTCTTTAGAACCATTTATTGAACTTCTACTGTATGTGAAGCACTGGTCTAGGATCTAAGGCTGTGAAGTTCAAAGAAAGTCACTTACCCTCAAGGAATTTGTAGTCAGCAAAATTCACAGATGGTAATAATAACTTTTAGAAAACTTTCACATTTACTCAAAAGCCTATCTAGTATTGAGGGGGTGCGAGAGAGAGACAGAGACAGAGTGAGAGAAGGAGCCTCCAAGTGGTTTAAATACTTTATTGATGAAAGTTCTCAAGTCAAACACCAAAGGCCCCAGGGCTCCTGGGGTCTTTTCTCATGGAGAGCTACTTCCAGACCAGGGAAGATGAGAAACATTTAATTAGTAGGTGAACTGTTTCAGTAGGCACACAGACAACAATAAGAAGAGACACGGATAACATCCCTGTAATAAGTAATCAATCAGGTAGAAAAACTGAAAAACAGAAACAAGAATTCATGGAGCAGGGCAGTGTGGAGATATCTATTATAAAGGCAAATAGCTTTGCAAACCCCAGTGGTCTCGAGGGTTTCTTTGCATTACAGCACAATACCGTAATTTATTTTCCTAATGACTCAAACACACTAAGACGACTTTACAACATGGCTACTAGGCAGAGAATAGGTAATAGAGAAAAATTTCCAACAAAAACTATTTCTAGAAATTGAAATCTATTCTTAAAATAATTTAAATCAGTTCTTAAAGCAATTCTTCAGTTATAAGATGCAGTAGGCAAATTCTAGTTCAATATAAAAAAGTGTTTTAGCCTCCTTTAAAACAGATTCAGTGACCTTGGGAGGTGGTGAGTTTCCTGTGGCTTAGAGGAATGTAAGCTAAGTACAGACAGCCACCTATGAGGACGCTGCAGAGAGACTTGGAATTCCACCTGCCGCTCAAATCCAGACTGCTGCAAGTTTTGTACAGCCTGAGAGCTAAGAACAGTTTTTGCATTTTAACCTTAAATTGTAAAATGTAAAAAAGGCCTTTCAGTGAAAATAGTTGCTCAATTTTGCCTCCACCCACAAAGCCTAAAATGTCAACTCCTTGACAGAAAAACTTTGGCAACCCCTACTCTAAGGAGTTGCTGTTTCCCAGCTCTGAGGATCTGGGAACTGAAGCACACCTCATTTTCTCATGAAGCCATCATCAAAACGACTCGATACTAAAACTGCTTTTCTGTCGCCAGAGTAGAGCATCCTCTTAGATACTGGCAGTCTCTGGAAATCAGCCTTGATGTAGTCTTAGGTAATGCTTGCTGGGATATACAAATATGGGGTTTCATACTTCTCAGTCTTACAAATTAAATTTTATACTTTCAGATTTTATTCACTGGCTAGGGAGAAAGACAATCAGTGTGCTTCCCTATGTAAACAGCAGAAACAGGGCACATTTCAAAGCCACCCAGACCTCCCCTTAGGACAATGGCACACACAAGGTACAGCAAACTCTCGGCTGTTCTTAGGGGTTCATGGGGGAAGATGGTAGAGGTGAGGCCATCATCTCTTGATGGTAGACACAGGCCAGGGAGCATTATGTTATTTTTACTGTAAAAGAGAAATGCCCTTAGAAAATAAAAGTGTTCATAGTTTTCTCAATTTTTATTCTCCATTTTTTCCCTCTAAGTCTGGGGGGAAAAAATCCTTAGCTTAGAGAAATGCCATCCCCTCCGGTTCTGCCTTTGCTGAGGGATTAGCAACCCTTGAAGGGCTCTGGTCTCCAGGCATGCCAGGGGCAAGGAGAAAATGGCTGGTCTTGTGACTTTCCCAGGTGTGAGGTGATGGCTTCAGTAATGTCAGTGTGATTCCTGGGTCTCTGTGAGAAAGAGAAACAAAGCAGAAGAAAACCCTGACAAAACCCAGTTAATAGTAGCTCAATGTCATAAATCCCACTGCTCAAGTCAGAACAGCAGTCTTCGAAGGATTTCGTTCTCCCCAAGGACGGATTCGTGTTTCCAGTTGGTTTTATAAATGTGTGTCTATGTGTGCTTGCGTCTTTCCTGCGGCAGGGTGCCTAGGCACGGGCAAGCCATCTGTGGATAACAGCATGCAGTGTGTGACATGAAGAATCACACATGGTATGTTTAATTGCTTCAAGGCATCACACACACACACCCCAGCTCAGTGCTGTGACTTCTGCCACTGCCTCCTACCCTTTTTGTCAGATTACAGGGACACAGAGCAAAGTTTACTTGTAGCCAAACTAAGCTACAAGCCCTGCGGGGATTCTCCCTGTTCTCCATTTAGAAACCCCGGAGTAAAAAAGGATTATGGTCACATCACATTTTACTAAACATTCATTCTGTGACCTAAATAGCTCCTGAAGACACAGCTATCACCCACTGTGGGTACTTTCATTGTGACTATTTTCACAAGCATCTGAGAGAGGCTAGAAATATCAAAATATCATTTAAACTGTGGTCAGGACCTATAAATAGCTTCCCTTTAGTGTCTCTCTTTCCCCTTCACTCCACACCTCTGCCCTTCACCTTCTTTTTTCTCACACACAAGATCTCACACTCCTCCCAGGGAACGGACTTGGACCACGTGCGTAAGAAATGACAATCTGGACGGGCACATTTCCTCTGTCACAGAACTGTGTCTTGTATCCCCGCACCCTCCCCACCTCCTTCCCGTGGCCCTGTTTCACAATTAGAATGCAGCTCGGAGTGGAAGGAGCTGGCGCTCAGCAGATGGCTGCAGGCAGTACCTTCGCGCAGCCCGGACGCCCACTCCTCGGCAGCAAGAACCCGGGAGCGCCATATGTCAGAGCTGCCGCCGCTGCCAACAAAAGGGAGGCTTTGTTCTTTTGATGGGTTTGTTTTGAAAAGGGAACATAAATAATACACACCCACTACTCCTTCCCCAGCAATCTGGGCAGAGCTTGCCGGGAGTCCTTGTGGCTCAAAGTGCCCCAATTGTTCCCTGAGCATGGCTGAGTGGGAGGGCTGGTCTTGGCCACCAGATGGATTACGTCTGATTCAAATTGTCAACCATAAATAATGCTTTTCTCATATTTAATCAGTGAGTATTTATCAGCTTTTCCCTGAGAAAAAATCATGTTTCTTTAAAAAGTTATTTGTTTTCACACAATCTAAAAACTTCTTGCAGTCGATTGGAGCAATGGGTGGCCCACCCCCTTGACCAATGTGTGTGCAGGCTGGCGGGGAGGGCTGAGGCCAGAGTGTGTGCAGAAGGGAGAGGAGCCGGGACAGAATGGCCTCGTGGGTCCTGAGGAAAACAGTTAAGTGAAGGAGACTCCAGGTCTGTCCTGCCACCAGCCAGCCAGCTTTGTTTCTCCACTGGAAATCCTGCACGTTCTCAAAGTCACACACTTCAGGCTGTGAAGAGACCCCTAAGCTCAGAGAAGGCAGCACAGCCTTGCTCACCACTTATTTAAGCCTGGCAATGCCAGGCACATCATACATTCTCGATAATTTCTCTTGGATAAATGAATTGGTGGTTAAATGGATGACTGCTTCTTGGGTTAAATTCTTAAAATGTGTTTTGGGAACAACTGTGTGTGTGTGTGTGTGCGCACGCGCACGTGCGTGTGTGTGTGTTTGAAGGCATATAAGTATACAAAAAGGATCTAAAATAATCTGTCTATAGAATATACAGCACCAAGAGTGAACTGCAATGTGGACTATAGACTTTGGGCAATAATGATGTCTCTATGTAGGTTCACTGTGCCGTTCTAGGGGGATGTTGATAATGGGGGGCTGTGCATGCCTGGTGCAGGGGGTATATGAGAATTCTCTATACCTTCTGCTTTAATTTTAGGTTTTGTGAACCTAAAACTGCTCTAAAAAATAAGTTCTATTAATTTAATAAAATAAAATAATCTATTCAAGGCATTAATCATTTAATATTATTTATTGCTAGTCTCCATTTTCTGTTTTTCATGCATTGCTTTTATTATTAGAAAAAAATAGCTTCATTTGGAAAAGGAAGCAAACATGTAACATTTGTCTTATGAGTCTCAGGGCTGAAGAGTATGCTGATAGGAAGGAAAAATAAACCAAAGCAATATCAATCATCTTCATCACAGTAATCACAATTTATAAAGAAACTATAAATCGCAATTTATAAAGGCACTGTTCTGAGTGTTTTACATGCACGAACTCATGTAACCCTTATGACTACACTGTTAAATAGGAACTGTTATTAGCCCTTTTCACAGAAAGAAAACCCACAAATGCAAACAATTTATGTTTTTAATCAGTGTGCATAATGCAAAGTTGAATAAATGAACACAAGATACCATTTTGCAGCACTAGCATGTAACTGACAACCAGGCTCTGAGGTACTAGCAGCATCAGGAAGTCCACTTGAAGGACAACATGTGCCTTGTTGGTTTCGAGAGGAATAAATGACATTTGGAAGTTTCAAGCACTGTCTCTGGCTTTGAGCTGGAACTTAATGAATGGTAGCTGTTTCCTAAAACCACTGGTCCAGCTCTTCCCACAGTTTCTCTGGGATGTTTTAGGGGATGAATTGGTAACACTTTAGGCTTCAGCTGCAGCATCTGTAAATACTAACAACAATAATGACAACAAAATGACCACTTTTGAAACTTATGTGTGGGCCAGCCCTGTGGTAGGTTTGATAGCTGTCACTTCAGTCAGTCAGTCAGTTCTGTCTACTAATTGTGCTGGTCCAGTAGTAACCTGTATTAATTCCATTTGCCAGATACAGTGACATCAACTGGGCTTTACGTAAACACCATGAGATGGCCAAATGCCTTCTGAAGAACCACCATTCCCTAACATTCATGCTCCATGCCACTGTAGTGTAAAACTGATTTCCTGTGAAAAATGTTACATCTTTCAAAGTCAGTAATCTATACAGAGTTGTTAGCTCCATTAATTCAACTGTTTGCTGAAAGTTCACAGATCATGCACCCAATGAATAGAATGGGCAGCTGTGAGTTTTTGTAGAGGGTGGAGAGCACTCAGGTTCAGGAGACCCAGTATTAGTTCTGACTCTGCTGCTCACAAGTTGGGTAACATAGGGCTTCAGTTTTCTCTACCATCCATTTGCTTCCAGCTAGGACATTTCATTAGTCTGTGCTAACAGTGCTTTTAGGGGAAAATTAGGCAGCAAACCTTTCCTCTAAGACAGCGGCATTATAATGAGTGCACAGTAGGCCCAGACCCCATAGGTTCATGAAGCCTGTGCTCTGGCATGACAGCTTGGTCGGCCTGTCATCGGCACAGACTTCTTAGAAGGGGCGAGTGTGAGCTGGGTTTTGTGGGAATGGAGGAGGGGAGGCTTTCTGTTTTACTGGAGAGGGATTAGAGAAATGAGTCTGGAGAAAGTTTTTCTGCTTGGAAAATACTGAGGTCTGCCCAACCGGGGCAGAACATGCAGCAGGGGTGCATTTAATAAAAAGAGGAAACCCTGCAATTATTAGCTCTACACACTTCTGTGGGTGCCTGCTGTGTGTCAGGCATGGGCCAGTACTAGAATGACAGAAGACCTGGTCCCTGCCCTCAGGAGCTTGCCACCTAGTGCTCAGTCTAGAGCGGCCCAGGTCACTGGAGGACTCAACATCCCCTGACTTTTGGGAAATGGAAGCAGAAGAGGGATTCTTACAACTCAGAAGAAGGCATCTGGAACAATTTAAAGATTACCAGCTCAGAAGTGAACTGACCATGCAGCTCTGCAATGTCGGCAGGGAGGAAGGGAGATGAAGGAATTACATCTTTCTTTTAAGATATTCAACTCCTTTCTCCAGGCCCCTTTGTGCAAACCCCCCTGCATGCTGCTGACAGAGTTACTGTTCTAAAACGTGGATAGCTTTAAGTTACTCTTCAGCAACAAATCATTGGCTCTCCATTTGCCACTCTCCATCTGCACAGCGTTCAGGGCCCTCACAGAATGACTTCAGCCTACCTTTCTAGCCTAATGCCCCATCTCATCCTTTTGTATCCCAGAATATCCCAGAAGTGTAGGGGTTTTTTTGTTGTTGTTGTTTGTGTTTCTGAGACAGAGTCTTGCTCTGTTGCCCAAGCTGGAGTGCAGTGGCATGATCTGGGCTCACTGCAACCTCTGCTTCCCGGGTTCAAGCGATTCTCCTGCCTCAGCCTCCCAAGTAGCTGGGACTGCAGATATGTGCCACCACTCCCAGCTAATTTTTTTTGTATTTTTAGTAGCTACAGGATTTCACCATGTTGGTCTTAAACTCCTGACCTCAAGTGATCCACCCATCTCAGCCTCCCAAAGTTCTGGGATTACAGGCGGGAGCCTGTACTTTCATTCTATTGACTGTTTCTCCTGATCTTGCCCATTTCCTGAAGGTCTGTACTCCCTCTTCTCCTTTTAGGTCCAACTCAAGTATTATTTTTCCTGATAAGATTACCCCTAGAAGGAGAGATCCAAGATGGCCGATTAGCAACAGCTCAGGAATGTAGCTCCCAGTGAAAGCGCAGAGAACGAGTGGACACCGCACTTTCCGACGAATTTTTGTGGCCCACATACCGGGAGATTCCCGGCAGAGGAGCCACATGGGTCGCCAGCGCGACTCGTTTGGCCGGCGCGGCTGTTTTGCCGGCGCCCCAGCGCGGCGCTTCCCGGTGCGGAGTGTACAGGACGGACGGGCTCGGCTGGTCCCATCCCCACAAGGAAAACAGCAATTGGAAGCGCTGCAGGCTGAGAGTCTCACAGCAAGCACAGCGAACCCAGGAAGGTCCGGCTCTGTGGGGAAGGGGCGTCCGCCAAAGGAAAACTAAGAAACAGAAAAACTTCATCACCGGGTGGGGAGAGATCCAAGATGGCCGTGTAGCAGCAGCTCAGGATTGTAGCTCCCAGTGAAAGTGCAGAGAGCGAGTGGATGCCGCAATTGCAGACGAATTTTTGATGCCCACAGACTGGGAGATTCC
>CAUYQU010105108.1:0-10427 GCA_963574635.1 Cheracebus regulus
CCCGTGTGGCTCCTCTGCCGGGAATCTCCCAGTCTGTGGGCAACAAAAATTCGTCGGAAAGTGCGGCATCCACTCGTTCTCTGCGCTTTCACTGGGAGCTACATTCCTGAGCTGTTGCTAATTGGCCATCTTGGATCTCTCCCTCAATGTAAGGATTTTAATTGGACAGTTGCACTTTGATCATATTCTGTGAATTGTGGGTGTTCCCTATACCAGGTGTGCTTACTGGGTAGCCGTGGGGGCAGATTCTCTTGATTCTCTGCCTCACAGCTACTCTCCCTTTCTTCTGAGTCCTGCCAGCAGGACCCTGGGCTTAGGCAGTAACATGAAAGGATCCCAGGAATTGACTAAGAATGGTCCAGGCCAATTGTGGCTCCGTGTTCACTCTGTCAATGACTGGCCTACAGGAAGGAGGGCATGGGACAAGCAGGGGTCAGTGAGGGAAAGTCTGCTGGGGAGAGGCTTTCTCCTGTAAAGGGAAGGATGAAGAAGTCCCTTTTTTTCGCTATCACCTTTGGACATTGTCACATGATGCCTCTGTTAAGCTTGGCCTAAAGCTGCCATTGTATATATTTTAAGCTTGGCCTAAAGGGGTCTCATCTCCACACATAGTGAACCATAACCTACTCTGATGTGTAAACAGACTTTTTGATGTGTAAACTACTCTCGTAGCTGAGCCTCAGCCAACCAAAGGCAGCCAACTGTTTAAAGCAGGCTTAAAAAACACCACGGCCCAGCTGTAACCAATCCAGCTGTTTCTACAACTCACTTCCACTTCCTGTGCATCACTTTCCTTTTACTGTCTATAAATGTTATCTGACCACGTGGCAGCCCCGAGTCACTCAGAACCTATTCTGGTTCTAGGGGCTGCTCGATTCTAGAATCATTCTTTGCTCAACTGAACTCTGTTAAATTTAATTTGTCTCAAGCTTTTAACACCTGTGATGGAACAGCAATCTTACTGTGCACTTGTCGACCAAATCAAGGGGGCAGGCCACGTGGTGAGGCTGTCAGAGGGACAATAAAAAGAGCCTGGGTCCATGACAAAACCATCAGCTTCAACACATCCTGAAACCATCACATCTTAGCCTTTCAGTTCAGAAAACAACAAATGCCCTGCATGGTTTAAATCTTTCAGCTGGACTCTGTTACTCAACAAATATTTGCTACGTTTAAACTCTAAGAAAATATTAAACGATATATCCTATGTAAAGTGTGTTTCTTTCTAAGTGCAATAGAAATGGCTTCCTAAAGGGGAGCATCCTGAAGTAGATTTACCTTTCCTCCTTGGAACAGTGTGCTTATGTTCTTTACAGAGGTCTCATACTGCCAATTAATTATAACACAAACAGCATATGAAAGCGAAGATATAGCTATGAAGCTTAATTAGCTATATGCTAATTACACATGAGTTCCTAGTATCTATAATAAGGTCCATGTATATAGCACAAAAGTACACCATACAGTTAGATACATTTCCAAATTTATATGTAATATAAACATCTAAAATTAATCTAGTCACAACAAATTTAAAAATCAAATTTCTACCTTACGATTTTGTCTAAGTCTGTACATTCAAGTCCTACTCTCAAAGCTTTAGTATAAAACTCAATCACATGCTCCAGGAAACTGAACCTTTTTTTAAAAATTATACTTTTTCTGGGGTACATATGCAGATCTTGCAGGATTGTTACATAGGTATACATATGTCATGGTGGTTTGCTGCCTCCATTAGATATTTCTCCTAATGTTATCCCTCCCCAGCCTCCCCACCCCCTGCTATCACTCCCCTAACCCCTCATCCCCAACAGACCCCAATGTGTGATGTTCCCCTCCCCGTGCCCATGTGTTCTCATTGTTCAACACCCACTTACGAGTGAGAACAGGCGGTGTTTGGTTTTCTGTTCTTGTGTCAGGAAACTGAACCTTGAACACATATTCCAGGGAACTGAACCTTGAAGTATGGGTGTGGGTGTGTGGGTGTGGGTGTAACTCATACTTTGTTCCAGAAAGTGTAAGATGGGCAACCTGTGATGTTGCTTATCAAAGGTCATCAATTTCTCAACTTATAAAATAGATTTTATAACACTTGGTATCAGATATCAAAGCAAACTAAAAACAAAATAAAACAGCCTCTAAGTTTTGCTCCCGCCATCCCTTACTGTTAGTTTCGAAAGTGATCAGGAATATTTCACTCTTACTGCAATACCACCTGATTCTGACTGATATCTCTTCTTTTGCTTCTTTGGCTAAATGCATAGTTATTTCAGATAAGTGTCTGCCAACTTCCAAACGACTGAAGCAAAAACTAGGCTCATTCGAGAATTTTCTGAAGTGGTCTGAGTATATTTAACCAAATATAATTGCTCTTGGAGAAAACTGAACAAAATACTTGGGATATGCATAGGGCAAGAGGCAACAAACCCTTGAAAACAGTCAACTATGGTAAAGACTGGGAGGTGGTGACCCAGCCATTGCTGCTTTCTCTTGAGCAGTTGCCACTTATAGTCCCCACTCAATGAAAATGCAAGTGGAAATGATGTGCCACTTCCAGGACTGGCGCATAGAAACCTCCCCGATGTGGCCCCGGGAGACTCATTTTTCAGCTGACCAGAAGAGCCTCTCAGGAGTGACATTACTGCATCTCCAACTCTGGTCTCAGAACCTCTTTATATTCTTTAGTTAAAACCCCAAAAGGCTTTTGCTTCTGTAGGTTGCATCTGTTGATATTTACCAAGAAAACTTTAGAATATTAATACATTAAAAACATAAAAATATAAATTTTATAGGCCCTACATGCCAATATAAGTAGTTGTTTTAAAGAAAATTAACCATATTGGCTCAAACAAAAAAATCACAAAAGTAGTGGTATGCCACATTTTTTGCAAACCTCTTTGTTATCTAACTTGATAGAAGACAGTTGGACTCTCACATCTGGTTTTATATTTCATTGTTAAGCTGTGTTGGTTGAAGAATATGAAAAACAATCAAGGCTTTTGCAGAGACACAGTTGGAAAAGGAAGATCTTGTGGAAATGGTCTGAATTTGAAACAGTCCCAGGGAACCCAGAGTTCTTGGATCTACTTTGAGACCCAGTGATTCAAAGAGAGAGTCACAGGATGTTAGGAGTCTGGGTTCCTAAATGACCATAAACACCACAGCCCAACCAGAAACACCCCCAGTGGACCATGATGCCAGTGGGAAATGACCTTTGACTCTATTAAGCCGCTCAGATTTGGGAATATGTATGGTACAGCACCTGGCATCATTCTAATTAAAACACTTACTCATGTGGTGGTAACTCTGCGCCAGGTCTGTTTAAGCACTCTACTAAGTTTCCTCATTCACTCCTGCCAACAATCTTGCCAAGTAGTTGCTTTTATAGTCCCCATTTTAGAGATGAGGAAACTGAGGCACAGAGAGATTAAGTGAATTATCCGAAGTCATACAACTAGTAAATGAGTCTAGCTAGCACCAGAGTTTGTGCTCTCAATTGCTTCACTATGCTGCCTACCACCTTACCCAAATATTTCTCATCACCACCTTGCACTGCCTACTCCAAACATGCTACATACATGTGAATAAAAAACATACACTTGCACTAATGACTCGCCTGCTCAACAGATAGATGAGTTGCAACAATCTTTTGATTGGAGTTGGTAGGGAATAAATAGGAGAAAAGCAGTTTCCAAAGACTATGGAAACAAGGTAGCAGAGTGGCTAGTGGATGTGGTCGGCAGAATTTCAGATTCCTTCTATGACATTTGCCACCTGGAGTTACTCCCCTGGTCATGTCACGTGACATTATGTTACATGATTATGTTATACAGTAAAAGGGATTTTGCAGATGTAATCTGTCGACCTAAAGATAGGGAGACGATCTAGGTGGACAATCATGAATTCTTTATTATTTATTTTCAGACAGAGTCTTACTCTGTTGCCCAGGATAGCGGTGCAGTGGCATGATCTCAGCTCAATGCAACCTCTGCCTCCCAGGTTCGGGATATTCTTGTTCCTCAGCCTCCCGAGTAATTGCTATTACAGGCATGTGTACCATACCCAACCAATTTTTGTATTTTTAGTAGAGACAGGGCTTCCCCAGGTTGGCCAGGCTGGTCTTGAACTCCTGGCCTCAACTGATCCACCAGCCTCAGCCTCCCAAAGTGCTGGGATTATAGGCATGAGCCACCCCACCCAGCCAGATAATCACGAATCCTTTAAAAACAGAGCATTTTGTCCAGCTGAGGGCAGAAGGAGAAGTCAGAGAGATTCAGAGTGTGAGAAAGACTTGACACTGGGAGATAGATGTGATGACGGAGGGACCGTACGAGAAGGAAGATGGGGGAGCCACTGGCAGCAAAGACCAGTCCCCAGCGGACAGCCAGCAAGGAAGTAAGGAGCTCAGATCTACAAATGCAAGGAACTGAATTCAGCCAATACCCTGAATGAGATTGGAAGTGCATTCCTCCCCAGAGCCCTCAGATAAGAGTCCCGCCTGGTCCATGCCTAACTGGGCCTTGTGATACTTTGAGTGGAGAACCTGACTAAGTCTGTTGGACTTTTGACCTACAGAACTGAGTGAATACCCGAGTGATGCTTTAACCTGCTAAGTTTATGGTAATTTTTTACACAGCAATAGAAAACTAGTAGTGAAGGTAATTCTAGAGAGACTGGATATGTCTCATGACATTTGCTTAAGTAAGAATGCCTTTGCTAGGGTTAAAAGTCATGGAGGAAATCGAGGGACAGTTGTCACTACTTCAAGCAACTAATGGCAAATAACCCTAAATACCAGCAAGTTCTCCTACACAAATAAAAATAAATATATAAAAAAACTCCAAACCATACATTTTCTTATAAATATTTCCACTTTACCACTGGCAACTTTAAACTAGTAGTCCATAATAGAAACCACAGAAAAGGGAAGATATTTCTGAAGGCAACATTTTTGATAAAAAACCCCAAAGTCCTGCAATCCACTAACCTCTCAAGCAGTCCAGTCTCTTTTTTTTTGAGACACAGACTTGCTCTGTCACCCAGGCTGGAGTGTAATGGCAGGATCTTGGCTCACTGCAGCCTCTGCCTCCTGGGCTTAAGCAATTCTCCTGCCCCAGCCTCCCGAGTAGCTGGGATTACAGGCGTGTACCACCATGCCCAGCTAATTTTTGTAATGCTAGTAGAGACAGGGTTTCACCATGTTGGCCAGGCTGGTTTTGAACTCCTGACCTCATGATTAGCCCACTTCGGCCTCCCAAAGTGCTGGGATTATAGGCATGAGTCACCATACCCAGCTCACAGTCCACTCTTAAAAAGAAATTCTGGAAAGTCTCAAGAGTTAAACACCACCTGCATGCACACACCCTGACTGTTCTTACAGGTGTAAGATACATGCAGCAGATTCTCAGGGTTTTACTTGTTTTATATCAGTACAATTAATTTATTTCAAGAGAGA
Organism: Cheracebus regulus; assembly: GCA_963574635.1. NCBI lineage: Eukaryota > Metazoa > Chordata > Mammalia > Primates > Pitheciidae > Cheracebus > Cheracebus regulus. The sequence goes on from CAUYQU010105108.1 coordinate 5,453, forward strand.
CATATACATGTATTTTAAAGTAAATTATATCAGTATAATCATTTATTTTTTTTATACAGTATTGCCCTTCCTTTAAAACAATCATAGCCTACTTATAAGAAGTAAAAAATAGTAAGATTAAACCAGGGGAAAAGTCAGAATACCCACTCAAATATCCCACTTCTGCTACTGTTATGTCTAAAGTTCTTAGAAGCTAAAGAAGATTCTTAGAATCCATAAGATAAGTAGAAATCAGTTTCTGAGAAGAGGAATTTTTCCCAGGACTCTTAGAGAAGTCTCTTTATGGACTATGATACTCAGTATAGACTAGGGCATACTGCAGTGTCAAAAGATCCCGAAACCTGAGTTACTCATATCTATAAAAATCTGCATCTCACTCGTGCTCCATGTTCTCTGTTCCTTAGCTGGGGGTCTGCTCCTGGTCTCCTCCCTCTGGGACTCAGCTGGAGGCAGCCACCATCTTGGATGCTGCCGGTTGTGGTAGTGGGAGGAGAAGACAGCTCTGGACGTCTTGCACAGGCAGACAATGCGCTCATCTGGAAATGCTGTGTATCATCTCCCATCATATTCTACTGGTCTGAAGTGCCATATGGCCTCACCCAACCATAGGGAGCTGGGTCTTGCATCTTATCATTGCTGGAAGGAAAGCCAAAGATCTCTCAACCAACAGCAATGGCTGTCACAGAGATGGTTGTTAAGGGCGTGAAACAGTCTACATCACAATCAACAGTGGATGAGTCACCTACACCCACTGCTTGTCAAATCTCTTGATGCAGGTGCAAAGCACCATGCCGAAGTACAGCCAGGTAAGTACTATAGTAGGTGGGCCAGAATCACAAGCCCCAGGATGCAGCTTTGTCAGCCTTGATTAATATAAAGACAAAAGCCCCCAGGAATAGGCCTCCAGGAACAAGCAGGTAAAGGAGGTGAGGGAGGGTGGCTGTCTGACCAGACTGTGCTGAGCTGCAAAGCACCTGCCCCATCTGAAGGCAGCGGGGTAGAGGAAGCAGTATTTACTTTGATTAAATTGGTTGCCATATGAGGCTGTGAACTTTGGCCTACCAGATACCTTAAAAAATATATATATAGAGAGAGAAACTAGAAATCCAAATGTTTGTAAAATCTCCAAAATTAAAAATATTTTTAAAAACAATGTACAAATCAGTCAAAACATGTCTGTCTGCCAGACATGCCTGTGCATTGCCAATTCACGGAGAAAGTCTAAGTTGCTGATTATTTACAGAGTCAATGGCTGTGACATTCGACTGAGCAGAAGGTAGTGTTGATGTTCCCTCGGGGAGGCCACTGCAAGTGGGATCTCACCTAACGCCAAAGGGGAAAATAAAAGCAAATGCCATCTTGTTTATGGCCCTCACGTTGAAATCACTGCGGACGATGTCTTGGTTCTATAGGGACCAAATTATTATCAAAACACTGGGGAGATCAAAAGTTTTCCCTGTGTATTTCTCTACCATGCCCCCAGCATCTTGAATAAGCCCGTAAATGGAAGGTACTTAATAAAGACATGTTAAAGCATGTGGGAGGTTGCATGCAACTAATTTAAAACCTAGAAGAGGTTTAAAACCAGAAGAGCATGTCTGATGGCCTTTGTATCACCCAGAGACACCAAAAAATAATTTCTTTTTCAGGACATTCTGCACAACTCTAAATCACTTACTTTGAACTGAACCTTCAGTGCTAAACAATGGAAGACTACCTTAGTGGGGTTTTTTGCCCTATAAAACAATTTCTATAGTGGCAAATTAGGCAGCCTCATGTTGTCCCCAAGTAGCCCACCATGAGTGGGAGGCAAAAGAATCGTCCTTCCCATGCAGCTACAAGTAGCAAGGATGTGGCACTGAGAGGTAGCTGACAGGTAAGACCTGGCATTTGAGCCAAAAAGGATACAGTTACAAATGGGGCATGGACCACAAACCAGCCTGAGGCCAGGATTCGGGATGTCTCAGTGGATCCTAGCACAGAAATGACAACCCCTGAAGTCCCATGGAAAAGAGATGTCATCCCAGTGGGATGTGGGGACTGAATTTACTCTACACTGACAAAGACTATGGTATCGCCATTAGGCAGAATGGAAGCTTGAGATGGAGATTTAAATGAATTAAAAAGCAAGTAAAGTGGCTACTTTCCACTTCAAGTATTAGCCTGAGATTTCTTCCTTCCAGTTCTATGGGCCAGGTTTTCTGGGAAGCAGATTCCAGAAGCAGTGGCATGTGCAGGAAGCAGGACTGGGCAGGCGGAAGTGTGGCAGGGCGGTCTCAACAAAAACCCCAGCTGACCCCAGGGAATTCTGAAGTGTGGCTATCCTTCAGACTTGTCCCATACTGGGGCAAAGGAGCTGAGTTTTATACCCTCAGGTTACACAGTTATTGGATGTGGGCTTTGGACAACGCAGCTTCCTTCAGCTGGGGGCTTCTGCCCGCAGCCTGCCCAGCTGCTGGGGGAATGAGCCTTCGGTCCTGTGGGACGCAGGGACCGTGCATTCCAGCATCCACTGAGTGTCAGGGAGACAAGTCTGGCCATCACTGGGCTGGGACATAAGCATGAAATAAATGTCCCTGTCATTTCCTTCTTTTCTCCACCCTGAGTGCTAACATGCTATGAATCTGGGAAATGAAGGCATTTCCTTCGTGTTCCTAATTCAGTTAAAATATTTTCTATAGTATTTCATATAACGCTTTGATAGGCAAGGTTTGCTATGAACAGGCCAAGTCAAAGGCAGCCTGAAGAAGAAAGTAGAATTAACAAGTCAAGTATGTAAAAAGGAACTGTAACAATGTAAGTTACGAGGCACACCCCTAAATATGGAAGCTTTTTCTCTATTTTTCATTTGCATTTGCCCCACTTCTCCTAAAGTGTGTTCTTCAGGACATTAGTCTGAGAGACGTCCAGCACTGAAAGCTTTTCATGGGCAGATAAAAGTGGGCACTGTTCAGCCTCCAGCCTCTCTGGGAGATTTCTGGGGTATGCTAGCCCACCGAGAAGTCCTACGAAAAAGAAACCTGGTTAGCTTTGTAAGATGCAAATTTATCTGACTACAGGTGATAGTTCTGACATCTCATGGAAATACTACATGATTCCAAAGCGTTTACCTATATAAAGCAAGCAGTTTGCTAATTTGTTTTGCTTTTCTAAGTAAATACTCCTTTCCTGAAAACATCATCAACTGCTTCCCTAAGTATGTATCCATTTAATTTGTGAAGGAAAATCTCAGCTGTGGCTACTCTGCTCAGAGAGCAGCCAGGGAGACAGACCATCTATTAGACTTGAAAATGACTTTAAAATTTGACCTTGACCATGTGGGAAACATAAGAGACTTTATTTTTTAAACAAGATTCCGAAACTACCTTCGAAACTAGTAGTACACCAGTGGCTGGAACTGACAGCATACCTTTCAGCTGCGTGTGCACCTGTGCGTACTTGACATCTATCCGGTCATTCAAAAGGGCTGCTTAAAGCTCAGGCTGAACGAGGTTCCACCCTAACCTTTCATCTTGCTTTTAAAAACCAGATCCATTACAACAGAAAGTGCTAAAATCATGCTTAAAACTAACATACAAAACCCCAAAGAGAAAGTCATTTAAAACAATCCTCACTTGAAAATCTAACAATATGTGAATTCTGACCATGTATACTTGCTATTTTAAATAAAATTGAGTATGGATATTTCAAAGGAGAATGCTACACATTTTCTATTATAGTAGGAAATTTTATGTCCATATGTGGCATAAAAATATATCCATATTCAGTAATTTTCATGTTAATAGTCACCAAATATATTACTGGAAGCTCTGTGTGTAGCTTGCCTGACAGAATTTTAGCAGAAAATGTTGCCTGCTTTTCTGAAGTCTCTTAAATCTTCCCCTCTGACAGAAAAGATGAGAATACAGGCTGGTGTTCAAACAGCTTTATAATGTGACTACAGCAAGGATGAGGGGTGCTCTCACACAAACCATCAGCCTACACCTTTCTAAGTGAGTTACACTCACAGGCACGTGGCTTCCTTCATGGACATTCACATACATTCTATCCACAGACATTTATGAGCTCTTCTCTCACTTTCTCCTCAAACAGCTATTCTTAATTTTCAGTTCACCTTCTCTGAGCTAGAATGTTCCTGCCAAAAGAAGTCATAGGACAAATCTCCACTTCGGAGATGAAGAAACGAAGCAGGAGTAGGTGCCATCAACAAGGAGTTTTGGTTGTTCCAACAGTCACTTCTTTTATGTGTGGATTTCATCATGTTGGCCAGTCTGGTCTTAAACTCCTGACCTCGTGATCCACCCGCCTTGGCCTACCAAAGTGCTGGGATTACAGGCATGAGCCACCGCGTCCGGCCTATGCACAGAACTTTTTATCACCTCTGCCTTGACTTTTACTTCCTTCCAGAGCCATTTCCCCAATGACAGCTCTGAGAGGCACTAAAATAGCCCAAAGGCAGGAAATGGTGGGTAATTTTTAATCTGGGGAGTCTGCCCTTGGATAGACTGAAGATCTGAACAGCTCCAGGAGGGCTGATTCTGCTGTGGACGCTTTGGCTGGCTTCAGATCAACCTTTGGTGCTGGGTGAGAGAAATGAACTTGAGTTGACCATCACTGAAAGTACAACAAAGCTGTTGATGGCATTTGCTTCTCTAGTTTGAGTTTTTCTTTCTAAATTTTATTTTTAAATTGTAGTTTAAAAACCCATATAGCCAGGCATGCTGGTTCCTGCCTGTAATCCTAGCACTTTGGGAGGCCAAGGCAGGTGGATCACCTGAGGTCTGGAATTCAAGATCAGTCTGGCCAACATGGCGAAAACCTGTTTCTACCAAAAATACAAAAATTAGGTGGTGGGTGCCTATAATCTCAGCTACTCTGGAGTCTGAGGCAGAAGAACTGCTTGAACCCTAGAGGTAGGGGTTGCAGTGAGCCAAGATCATGCCACTGCACTCCAGCCTGGGCAAAAGAGCGAAAC
>CAUYQU010105109.1:0-104672 GCA_963574635.1 Cheracebus regulus
TGAGCATGGAATGTTTTTCCATTTGTTTGTGTCCTCTCTTATTTCCTTGAGCAGTGATTTGTAGTTCTCCTTGAAGAGGTCCTTCACATCCCTTGTAAGTTGTAGTCCTAATTATTTTATTCTTTTTGTAGCAATTGTGAATGGGAGTTCACTCATGATTTGGCTCTCTGTTTGTGTATTATTGGTGTATAGAAATGCATGTGATTTTTGCCCATTGATTTTGTATTCTGAGACTTTGCTGAAGTTGCTTATTTTAAGGAGATTTTGGGCTGAGACTATGGGGTTTTCTAAATATACCATCATGTCATCTGCAAACAGAGACAATTTGACTTCCTTTCTTCCTATTTGAATACCCTTTATTTCTTTCTCTTGCCTTATTGCCCTGGTCAGAACTTCCAGTACTATGTTGAATAGAAGTGGTGAGAGAGGGCATCCTTGTCTTGTGCCAGTTTTCAAAGGGAGTGCTTCCAGCTTTTGCCCATTCTGTATGATATTGGCTGTGGATTTGTCATAAATAGGTCTTATTATTTTGAGATGCATTCCATCAATACCTAGTTTATTGAGAGTTTTTAGCATGAAGGGGTGTTGAATTTAATTGAAGGGTTTTTCTGCATCTAGTAAGATAATCATATGGTTTTTGTCATTGTTTCTGTTTATGTGATGGATTACATCTGTTGATTTGCATATGTTGAACCAGCCTTGATCCCAGGGTTGCAGTCAACTTAATTGTGATGGATAAGTTTTTTGATGTGCTGCTGGATTTGGTTTCCCAGCATTTCATTGAGGATATTCACTTCAATGTTCATTGGGGATATTGGTCTGAAATTTTCTTTTTTTGTTGTGTCTCTGTCAGGTTTGGATATCAGGATGATGCTGGCCTCATAAAATGAGTTAGGGAGGAGTCCCTCTTTTTCTTTTCTTTTTTTTTTCTACCCTACCCTCCTCCCTTTTTTCTTTCTTTCTTTCTTTCTTTCTTTTTTTTTTTTCTACCGAGTCCCTCTTTTTCTATTGTTTGGAATAGTTTTAGAAGGAATGGTAGCAGTTCCTCTTTGTACCTCTGGTAGAATTCGGCTGTGAATCTGTCTGGTCCTGGGCTTTGATTGGTTGGTAGGCTATTAATTACTGCCTCAACTTTAGACCTTGTTATTGGTCTATTCAGGGATTCCACTTCTTCCTGGTTTCGTCTTAGGAGGGTGTATGTGTCCAGGAATTTATCCATTTCTTCTAGATTTTCTAGTTTATTTGCACAGAGGTATTTATAGTATTTCTGATGGTAGTTTGTATTTCTGTAGGATCAGTGGTGATATCCCCTTTGTCATTTTCTATTGTATCTATTTGATTCTTTTCTCTTTTCTTTATTAGTCTGACTAGTGGTCATTTTGTTTATTTTTTCAGAACAACCAGCTCCTGGATCCATTGATTTTTTTTTAAAGGGTTTTTTGTGTTTCTACCTCCTTCTGTAGAATCAGTGGTGATATCCCCTTTGTCATTTTCTATTGTATCTATTTGATTCTTCTCTCTTTTCTTTATTAGTCTGACTAGTGGTCATTTTATTTTTTCAGAACAACCAGCTCCTGGATTCATTGATTTTTTTTTTAAAGGGTTTTTTTTTGTGTTTCTACCTCCTTCAGTTCTGCTCTGATCTTAGTTATTTCTTGTCTTCTGCTAGCTTTTGAATTTGTTTGCTCTTGTTTCTCTTGTTCTTTTAATTGTGATGTTAGGGTATCGATTTTAGATCTTTCCCACTTTCTCCTGTGGGCATTTAGTGCTATAAATTTCCCTCTAAACAGTGCTTTAGCTGTGTCCCAGAGATTCTGGTACATTGTGTCTTTGTTCTCTTTAGTTTCAAAGAACTTATTTATTTCTGCCTTAATTTTGTTATTTACCCAGTAGTCATTCAGGAGCAGGTTGTTCGGTTTCCACATAATTGTGCAGTTTTGAGTGAGGTTCTTAATCCTAAGTTCTAATTTGATTGCACTGTGGTCTGAGAGTGTTACGATTTCTGTTCTTTTGCATTTGCTTAGGAGTGTTTTACTTCAAATTATGTGGTCAATTTTAGAATAAGTGTGATGTGGTGCTGAGAAGAATATATATTCTGTGAATTTGGGGTGGAGAGTTCTGTAGATGACTGTTTGGTCCACTTGGTCCAGAGCTGAGTTCAAGTCCTGAATATCCTTGTTAATTTTCTGTCTCATCAATCTGTCTAATATTGACAGTGGGGTATTAAAGTCTCCCACTATTATTGTATGGGGGTCTAAGTCTCTTTGAAGGCCTATAAGATCTTGCTTTATGAATCTGGGTGCTCCTGCATTGGGTGCATATATATTTAGGATAACTCTTCTTGTTGCACTGATCCATTTACCATTATGTAATGTGTTCTTTGTCTTTTTTGATCTTTGTTGGTTTAAAGTCTTTTTTTTTTTTTAGGCTGGTCAAGTGAAGCAGTGGGAATGGAGAAGGAACAAAGAAATCTGTAACTGGTTGTGATCAATTAGTTGTAAACACCACTGCACTCGGACCAACCGGTTTAAAGTCTTTTATCAGAGACGAGGATTGCAACTCCTCTTCTCTTTTGCTTTCCATTTACTTGGTAACTATTCCTCCATCCCTTTATTTTGAGCCTATGTGTGTCTTTGCATGTGAGATGGATCTCCTGAATACAGCACACCGATGGGTCTTGACTCTATCCAGTTTGCCAGTCTGTGTCTTTTAGTTGGGGCATTTAACCCATTTACATTTAAGGTTAATATTGTTATGTGTGAATTTGATTCTTTCATTATTATGCTAGCTGATTATTTAGCCTGTTACTTAATGCAGTTTCTTTATACTGTCGATGGTCTTTACCATTTGTTATGTCTTTGCGTGGCTGGTACCAGTTTTTCTTTTCCATGCTTAGTATTTCCCTCAGGAGCTCTTTTAAGACAGGCCTGGTGGTGATGAAATCTCTCAGCATTTGCTTGTCTGTAAAGGATTTTATTTATCCTTTGCTTATGAAGCTTAGTTTGCTTATGAAGCTTAGTTTGGCTGGATATGAAATACTGGGTTGAAAATTCTTTTCTTAAGTGTTGAATATTGGCCCCACTCTCTTCTGGCTTGTAGTGTTTCTGCAGAGAGATCTGCTGTGAGTCTGATGGGCTTCCCTTTGTTGGTAACCCAGTCTTTCTCTCTGGCTGCCCTTAGCATTTTTTCCTTTATTTCAACCTTGGTGAATCTGATCATTATGTGTCTTGGGGTTGCTCTTCCAGAGTAATATCTTGGTGGTGTTCTCTGTATTTCTTGAATTTGAATGTTGGCCTGTCTTGCTAGGTTGGGGAAGTTCTCCTGGATAATATCCTGAAGAGTGTTCTCCAGCTTGGTTCCATTCTCCTCATCACTTTCAGGTACACTATCAAACATAGGTTTGGTCTTTTCTCATAGCCCCATATTTCTTGGAGGCTTTGTTCCATTTCATTCTTTTTTCTCTGATCTTCTCTTCATGCTTTATTTCATTAAGTTGATCTTCAATCTCTGCTATCCTTTCTTCTGCTTGATCGATTTGGCTATGATACTTGTGTATGCTTCACGAAGTTCTTAGGCTGTGTTTTTCAGCTCCATCAGGTCATTTATGTTCTTCTCGCAACTGGTTATTCTAGTTAGCAATTCCTCTAACCTTTTTTCAAGATTCTTAGCTTCCTTGCGTTGAGTTAGAAAGCACTCCTTTAGGTTGGAGGAGTTTGTTATTACCCACCTTCTGAAGCCTACTTCTGTCAACTCATCAAACTCATTCTCTGTCCAGTTTTGTTCCCTTGCTGGCGAGGAGTTGTGATCCTTTGGAAGAGATGAGGCATTCTGGTTTTTGGAATTTTCAGCATTTTTGCACTGGTCTTTCCTCATCTTCAAGGATTTACCCACCTTTGGTCTTTGATGTTGGTGACCTTCAGATGGGGTTTTTGTGTGGACATACACTAGGACATTTTAACTTATGGTGGTAGTCTTTCATTCATCAAAGGAAAGTAATACTAAGATTCCTTTTCTTCATTTTTACTGGAGGAAGATGATGTAACACACACACATACACACACACACACCCTCCTCCAAACCACTTAAGTATTAATTAGCATTACTTTTACTTAGGGCAATAGGAGTAGATTAAAGTAGCACATGTTTTGCCAAGCTTACAAAGTTACTTAAAACTCATGGAATGGATATAGGAATTATTTCCCATTAGTACAGAGGGCCTCCTGGGATTATTAGAGAAACTAACTTTAAAGAAGCTTCATAAATTTGCAGTTCATTAATTTTAATTTTAAATAGATCTTCCAAAAAGTGTTTTAGGGAAAAAATCATAAGAAACAAAAATATGTGGATTTGTTTTGTCTTGAGGCAGACTGGAAATACTGGAAATTTACTTTGGATCATAGAAACACTTCATGTTTCTGTGAATGATCCAAATGTTCACTTGCTCCAAGGTCAGATATTAAGTTAGGAAAGTCCTAACACTCTTGCTACCCATTAGTGGATAATTAAATCCATCGCTGTTGAATTGTGCTTTTATTATATTAAGATGTAAAATTGAAGGCTCAGTAAAGCTTTAGCTTGTGGCTAAAGCTGCCTCCACTGCCCCAGTGTGGCCTTTTAAGTGTGGTCATAACCATTTATGCTCTGTGGGCCCAGTAATCAATAATGTTATAGCAACTAGTGTGGTGGCCAGGACCCAGACCCCTATATGTATCAGCTACCAATTGCCACAAAAAAATGCTCCATAACAAATCACCCCAAAGCTCAGTGGTATGAACAGCAGTCGTTGATTCTCATGAATTTTCAGGTCAGCTGGTCCAGGCTGGATTCAGCTGGACCTTGGATTATTTGTCCATGCATCTGGCTTCAGCAGAGGGTAGGTTCTAGGCTTGGGTGACACTGTTCAGCTCTACTCCCTGTGTTGTTCATTTTTTCTTTGGAACTAGTGGACAAGCCTGTGCATATTCTCACAGCAAAGCAGAGGTACAAGAAGGCACTGGGAAAGTGCAGTGATTCTTAAGGCCTAGGCTCAGAGCTGGTGCACTCTTCCTCCAGCCCTTATTCTGTTGGCCACAGGAAGTTACATGGCCAAACCCAAAGTCAAAGGACAGGAAGTTAGTCAGCGGAAGTACAAAGCCACACAGCAAAGGGCCTGACTATAAGGAGGAGGTGAAGCTTGGGATCCATAGTGCAGTCTGTTACACTATATAAACAGCGAGGTAGCCCTGTCTCTTATCCTGAAGCCTTGTTATTATCAGGGCTATTTCAGCCTTTCTTGAAATTCCATCTTTCTGGAATTCAGACATGAGACCTGGAGACTGGGTGAGAAGATTTTCTGAACCCCAGAAGCAATGCCCTTGGACCGAAGCTCTCAGCCTCTTCTTAGGTTGGGTTATTTTTAGAGAACCCCTGGCCTCTCAAAATATTTTTTTAGCTGAATCCTCCATTAAAGAAACCTTCATTATACTTTTGGACTCATATCTGTTCCCACAGGAGCCATCAGAGAAATGTTTGTGGATACTTGGATAATAGCCCTGTGGTATAGTTATGGGGTTTATCCAGACCTTTGGGTGTCCACTCTTCAGAGCCAGGCACAATGTGAGGGGAAGGCGCGATCAGTAAAATGCTAGTGAAAACCAGAGTCTGAATTTGGTTGACAGAGGCTTAGTGGCTCAAAGCAGAGGTGAGCCGTTTTGGTTATCATTGAATTCTCTTGATTCATTCTTGTCTGGGATGGGATGTGCCCTCTCTCCTTGTTCAAGCCAGGCAAATCCTAGGCACTGGGCTGCAGAAGTGAGCAGTATGTGGGCCTTGCTTTCCTGCTGTGAGCAGAGGAAGAGGCTGGGTGACAGTGGTACCACGTGGTGAGTACTAGGCAGGCTACTCCAGGGCCCTGGAGCAGCTTCCAAGAGGTAGTGGTGAGAGGAATGAGGACTCAGGTGTTCTGGGCAGAGGGAAATTGTGAGCACAAGTATAGAGAACAGGACTCCCATGAAGATCTGCCGGTGTCTAGAATGAAGGAGACAGTCAGGAGAACACAGTGAGAGACAGCGAAGGAGAAAGGGAGAGAAACCAGATTGTGGCACACTTATGATTCTAGATTTCATCTTGAAGCCAGTGGGAGTATAGCCAAGTTGTGGTATAAATGCATTTAACATAACAAGAATATAGCCAGGGGTCCAGGTGCGGTGGCTCTGCCTGTAATCCCAGCACTTTGGGTGGCTGAGGCAGGTGGTTCGCTTGGAAACTCAGGAGTTTGAGACCAGCCTGGGCAACATGTCAAAACTCCATCTCTACAAAAACAAGCAAAAATTAGCCAGGCATGGTGACAGGCCTCTAGTCCCAGCTACTCAGGAGGCTGAGGTGGGAGGATCACTTGAGCCTGGGAAGCAGAGGTTGCAGTGAGATGGCACTACTGCACTCCAGCCCGGGCTAAAGGGGAAAAAAAAGAGAGAATGCAGCTGGGTACATCCAGGAGCTGGGGTAGGGAAGGGAGAGGAGAATATTGAGATGGTGTCAGTCATTTGGTCCTCTCTTCTGCTCAATGGAAGTATGTTCCAGCTTGAGTTTTGAGTTTGCTCCTCCTTCCATCCCTCTCAGTTCCTGCTTCCCTGCCTTGGGTAGGTCTGTGGGGCAACTGCCATTCATCACAGCGCAGAAGCAGCCTTGGCAGGATTGGACTTATGAGAGGTGTTGTGCTGTTCTCCACCATGGTGCCTCCCCAAGGGCTTCACAAGGGCAACTGAGACACAATTTTTGCTTCCCGTGACGTGTTTAGAACCTAGCTCTCCTGTTAGCTGTGACCTTACTCACTGTAGGAAAAGTTGAAGCAAAGGGGTCACAGAGAAAGATTCCTCTGATGACTGTGTAGACAGTTGGTACATAGCATTGTGGCTGGAGGCCTCTGAATGCCTGCCAGACTGAGGAGCCTTTATCTTAAGACAGAGGGAAAGACATGTGGGAGTGATTGGGTCACCCAAAGTGGCCAGCGATCAAGCCATAGGAAATGCTGTCTGTGACCAGGATTCATGGATATTTTTACTTTCCTCTCTGGAGAGCATGAATTCTGGCAGGCCTGTGATCTCTTAAAACAATCAATCTTCAATTAAAAGTTTGTGATCTTTAATGGGCCTGAGCCCAGTTCCAAAACAGGCCATTGTCAAAACGTCCAGGAACGGGGATGAAACTTGTTTAAACGTTTCTATTAAACAGGACTGAAAATTCCATTTGTAAAAGGATACAACTCTGTTTTGTCTTTTTGAATACTCACAGTATCGCATATGATAAAGAAAAAGACTATGGCAGGTGAGCTTTTATGAAAAATTCCTTTTTTGATGCATCCCATCAGAAATCAGTGGAACGTTTTGGTGCTGTCTGGCTAGCCAACTCTGATAAAATAAAGACTTTTAAGGGAGGTGAGAAAAACACAGCAGGACATCTGTAAAGCTAGAACCATCTGGTGGCAACATATATTTGTCCTATGGTTGTGGCCTTGATAATGTTGTTACCATAGAGGTTGGGTGGGGGAGTGAAGTGCATTTCCCAAAACTTTTGGCTAGCTGAGGGAGGGTAGCTCCTTCCATGAAAACCAGTCTTCCAGAGGAGGATCCCCAAACCTGGAGAGCTATTTAGAGTTTGAAACAAATTGTTCTCCTTCTCAAAAGTGGCAGAGTGGTTAGAATCACGAACTGCACAGCCTGGGTCAGAAGTGAAGTTTGCCTTGTTTTATAAAGGGAAAGACTCCCTTGTTTAGTGAGCACTGACTGAGCACTAGCTAACCCACTGAATACTCCATATGCATAAAACACCGAAGTATCTTACCAACTGCATAACCTTGGCAAGTTGCTTAACATACATCTCTGTGCCTGTTTCCTCCTTTGTGAAATGAGGAAAATAGCAGCAGCTTATAAGATATGTTGCATATTAATTAATTAATACATATTCAAGTGCTTCTAAAAGTGCCTAGCATATAAGCAAACAGTCATGAAAACTAGCATTATTTCATTTTTTCTTTTAGTTCAACACAGATTTATTGAGGATATAATGAGTAATTGAAGGTCATCCCAGTACTCAAGTCGATGATTGTCAGGTAGCAAAAACAATTACAAGTCGATGGAAAATGCTGGGATTGAAGTACCCACAAAAGAGCTATGGAAACCCCATAGGGACTGGGGAGTAGGGAAGGATGTCAAGAAGGTTGCTGTGCAGAAGCAGCGCGGTTTTGGCTGAGACTTGAAAGTTTCAATTAATATGGGAGGAGCAAATGGAACAGCATGTGGGAAGACATGGAGGCATGAGAACACATGGGGTGGGAGGAGCAAATGGAACAGCATGTGGGAAGACATGGAGGCATGAGAGCACATGGGGTGGGAGGAGCAAATGGAACAGCGCATGAGAAGACATGGAGGCATGAGATCACATGGTGTGGGAGGAGTAAATGGAACAGCGCGTGAGAAGACATGGAGGCATGAGAGCACATGGTGTGGGAGGAGCAAATGGAATAGCACGTGAGAAGACACGGAGGCATGAGAGCACATGGTGTGGGAGGAGCAAATGGAACAGCGTGTGAGAAGACACGGAGGCATGAGAGCACATGGTGTGGGAGGAGCAAATGGAACAGTGCGTGAGAAGACATGGAGGCATGAGAGCACATGGTGTGGGAGGAGCAAATGGCACAGCGCGTGAGAAGACATGGAGGCATGAGAGCACATGGGATGGGGGGCAAATGGAACAGCGTGTGAGAATACATGGAGGCATGAGAGCACATGGGATGGGAGGGGCAAATGGAACAGCGCTGAGAAGATATGTAGGCATGAGAGCACATGGTGTCGGAGGGGCAAATGGAACAGCACGTGAGAAGACATGGAGGCATGAGAGCACATGGTGTCGGAGGGGCAAATGGAACAGCACGTGAGAAGACATGGAGTCATAAGAGCACATGGTGTGGGAGGAGCAAATAGAACAATGTGTGAGAAGACATGGAGGCATGAGAGCACATGGGATGAGAGGAGCAGATGGAACAGTGTGTGAAAAGACATGGAGGCATCAGAGCACATGGGATGGGAGGAGCAAATGGAATAGCAGGTGAAAAGACATGGAGGCATGAGAACACATGGTGTGAGAGGAGCAAATGGAACAGCACGTGAGAAGACATGGAGGCATGAGAGCACATGGTGTTTTCAGACACCAAGGTGGACCTCGGGATGAGTGTAAGACAGTAGGAAATGAGCTGGGAAGGGGTCAAATCATAACGGTTTGTTTGATCATTTTCCTGAGTGACAGCCACTGAAGGATTTAAATTTAAAGAGTACAGGATCTGTGTTTTTAAAATGCCCTTCTCAGTATTTCTAATTGAACAAGGTTGGACAACAGCTGGGTAAGAAAGACTAGAGGTAGAATTCTCAGCCAGGGATCGTGGAATGCGAATATCCTTTCACTGACACAAGGAACAAATGTTGGCCCCAAACATTAGTTACTTTATACCACTATTAGCTGTTCATTCAGTTTTTTAACTTCTTTAGAGCAATTGTATTTAATAATCTATTTTTCCCAATTACCCATTACATACAGAAATATTATCATGCCCATCACTGATGAAACATATTAAATATATGAAACATATTAAGAAAAGTGAAAAAATACATATTCCTTAAGTGTCTCCCTTTTAAGGATTTTGTATCAATGAAGCACTGATTGTGGATTTCATGTGTAGTCTTCAGAAGTCACAGTATATAAGCTCTTCCTATCAATACTAGCTTAACAGGTTCTATAAAACAAACCATGACCAAGTATAGATAAAACTATATTATACATATTTGAGAGCGGATATTTTACTACTTTTCCTGAAGAGGCGCAGATGCTCAGGGAAGCCAGGTTACTTGTTCATGCTGCAGGGGAAAATTAAAGCTTAGAATGTCTGATTCTCCATCCCGCTCTCTCCCGGTACATTGGCTTCCATTGTCTCTCGGTTCAGCTATCAGCTGGCTCTGGAACAGAGGTGCTAAGACTGAGAACTTGGGGAAAAAGTCCTTCTCTGTGTGAAAGCCTCAATCCAGCGAGAAGGCAGATGGGCAAAAAATCCACTAGCAAAGATGGCTACCATCCCTCCCCTGCATTCTCCCCTTGTGCTGTCTAACTCGGAGGCCTTGTTCAATAGCTTTTCCCCCTGGAGACACAAGCCATCTGTCCTGCTGGGTCAGTGGCAGTCCTTGCATTGAGTCAGCACATTTTTATCTGTGTAGGTTGGATTTTCTCTCCTTGGAGAGTCTCGGATTCAACGGTGAGCTTGTCACTGGCATGCCAGCAGTTTCCTCATCACTACTATTGTATGAGGGGAGGTGAGTAGGAACTCTTCAGAAACCTGGAAAATGTTGCCAGAACATTATGTGATTTTCTCCCCTCTTCATTGTCTGCACCAGCTCTGAAGAAAAAATGCAGAAGTTTGTGGATTTGGAGTAACAGGCTTTAATGCTGTTTCTGGAATCTCTGGCTACGGGAATGGATTTCTCGATGGTATATTCTTGAAAGAAAGGCAGAATGCTCAAGCAAATGGAGTATGTTGAATAAGTGTTGACAGATGGCTCATCCTTGCCCTCCTCTCTCAGAACAGGTGTTTGCCTTTGCTCTGATATGGGCTTTCTTTTTTTATATAGACAAAGTCTTGCTTTGTTGCCCAGGCTGGAGTGCAGTGGCACTATCTCGGCTCACTACAACTTCTGCCTCCCAGGTTCAAGTGAAGAACTTGCCTCAGCCTCCCGAGTAGCTGGGATTACAGGCACCCACCACCACGCCCAGCTAATTTTTATATTTTTAGTAGAGATGGGGTTTCACCATATGGATGAGGCTGGTCTTGAACTCCTGACCTTAAACAGTGTAGCTGCCTCAGCCTCCCAAAGTGGGCTTTCTAAGAGGGGACAGCAGATGTCTCTCCTCACATCCCAGTCACACATCAAGGTTGAAGGGATGTGTTCTTCTGTGAGAGTTACCTGGTGGAGGGTGGAATTAGGCCCTAGGGAAGGTGACGAGCAGTGTAAGGGACCGTCACACACTGGGAGAGACATCGAAGGGTGAAATACCCTTCCAGAGAGCCCAGCTTCTGTTCACCTGACTAGAGGTGACACAGTGCTACTGTGTTCATTCGTGTGGCAGATGTGGATGGAGCACCTGTTACGGGTATGCCTAGCCTGGTGGAAATAAATGGTGACACATTGCTACATCACAATGCTCTCAGGCTAGAAGGGGAGACACACACGAGAACAGTTAAAACTAACTATAGTCACCATCACAATGGGAATATGAGGAAGTTCCTTGGAAGCGCAAGGGGGGCAGCACTCTACGTGGTCTGAGATTGCCCTGTCCAAGAAGCATGACCCTGAGACAAGGATTTGAGTGCAAATAATTGATGTGAGCAGTGCAAGAAATGGAGGCAAAAAGTAAGGACGTATACAGGGAAGCCTGCGGTGAGCATGCACCATAGCCCTAGTGTATCAGTTACTTGCTGCTCTAACAAATCACCCCAGAACTTCATGCCTTAATCCAGCCACCATTTGTTTAGCTCCTGATCCTGTGGCCAGCTGTTGAGGGTAGGCTCAGCTCTTAGGGTCTTCTGGTCTCATTTGGGCTCCCTCCTGCATCTGCAGGCAACCACGCATTGGCTGGGTGCCTGTTTCTGGCTGTCAGTTTGTTGTTCGCTGGCATTCCTCCACATGGTCTGTCCTCCTCCAGCAGGCTAGCCCAGGATTACTCTTACAGTGTGGCCAGGGCCCAAAATGGAGAGCAGCAGTGTGCAAGACCTCATGGAGTCTAGTTCCAGAACAAATATATTCTCACTTTTGCTACATTCCATTGATCAAAGCAAAAGTCACAGGGTCACATGGAGATAAACTCTGCTTCCTGATGGGAGGAGCTGCAAAGTCACATGGCAAAGGGTGTGATCCAGAGAGGCTATCAATCAGTGCATCCTCTCTGCTCCCACAGTAGGTGACTGGCACTTCGTCCTGCAGGGAAACGCACCTCTTGGAATGACTATAGCTGAGAGGTGAAGGAGCTGGGGTGTTTGTACACCAATTCCTGAGTTCACTGGTTGAGGGATACTCTGGGTTAGGTGGGTCTAACTATGGGAAAAGGCCCTCAGATACAAAAATGCAGACACTGGCAACTGAAAGTCTGAAAAAGCATTTTGTCAGGACAGGGGAGTGTGGGAGAGGATGGCAGGGACATGGATGATATCCCCTCTACCCACTTTCTTAAAGACTCTCAGTTGATGAATTTGTCCTGAAATTCCAACAGGAGTATCATAACAGCTTTTGACATGGAGGCTTCTCCCCATGAGCTTCCTAGGAATACTTTCATTCCATGTTTTGCCAAACATCCAACATTCTCCATTACTGTGATTTTCTATTGCATTATCTGCATCTTTTTTCCCCTTCTCTACAAGCATAGCAATATATTGCACACATGCAGAAGGATATTTGGCTTTACAGCAAACCTATGAATCAAGTATAGGGCTCGGAGTTTGGTTCCCATTTCACTGAGGACAGCAGCAAAGGCAGATAAGGAATGTGTCCACAGCACATCCCAGGCAGAGAGGATAAGACCTCTGAGCCCTGAATCATCTAGGAGTGATGTGGGCCAAGCCTAGCTACTCAGTGGAACTCTGTGTGTCTTAGGAGCCCTGCCTCTGGCCCAGCTCAGGCATAAGCACAACCCATGACTCTGGGATGACCCTCAGTTGTCTTACAGAGTAACGCAGGCAGTGATGTGGGGTAGAGACAAGCCAGCACACACGTTCTTCCAGGTTGGTGAATTTCATGTGTGCACTTGGAGCTAGAGCATTTCTGGTGCAGAATAGGAAGCTGACAGGCAGGGATTAGAGTCACTTATCTGAGGTCAACAAAAAAGTTAAATAGCAGAGGCAGGAGAAACACCTGGTGGGAGGCTGTGGAGCCTGATATTCTAGCAATTAGACCCATGGCCCCTGACTTTAAATAACCATTGCAGCTCAGGGAACCTGGCCTGTCTCTATGTGGAAATGACTTTTGGAAATTCCTCCTATTGCAGAAAGCATCTGATTTCTGGTTTCCTGATGTGAGGCTCCAGGTGGAGGGATTGCCACCCAAGGAACTAACCTTTTTCTTTGTGGGGCAGACTCAAAGCACGGAGGGGAGCTTTTCAGGGCCCACCACACATGAGCAGCAGATAGCTAACCCCACAGATAGCATATTTCAGGGACAGCCACTTCCCTCCTGAGCAGACGCCAGATGAGACTTTCCAGCTTCGACTTTCTAGATGGGGATGCTTAGAGGCCCAGTGAAGGCAAGGCTGAGGCAGTAATTGTAGCAACCGTAGAAGGGGCTGGCCATGTGCTCATAGCGGCCTCCTCCCTGAGACACCCGGGAAGGCTGAGTCTACCTCACAGGTGTACCTGTTAAAGTTTTATTGGGCAGTATTTTCCTTGGCTTCCAAATATAGCCATCCATTGGAGAGTTTATGTGGGAGCATCTTACCAGCAGGCAGAGTGACTTGGCCAATTCCCTTGTGACTGGACTCAAGGAAAGGACCTATCGGGAGAATGTAGCCCTGGATCCCCTCTTCTCTCAACTCGGAGCAGACAGAGAACCACATGTGGCTTCCTTGCTAAGATTTTTGCAGTTTATTCTGTGTGGCTGTGTGTGTTGGTCCCTTGCCACTGACCCTAGACTCACCCATCCCGGCTCAGGTTTGTTACTGTGGGCCAGGCCAGCGTCTGAAGCAGTGCAGTTGTTTGTTGTCTGAACTCGGTCTTCCCCAACACGTACTTCTCTTACTGTCCCGCACACGCCCTCTCATGAGCATCCTTCCCAGGTTTGTTCCAAGCCACCTGATACAACCTCAGGTGAACAAGAAGGCTGCCCTGTGGCTCTCCACAGAGGAAAAGCCAAAGGCAGATGTGGCTTTGCTTTGTCCCCAGTGGTCACTGGCCCCTCCTCCCAGAGCCACGGGCGAGACTTGGGTTTAGCATGACCTGCCCATAAATCAGTTGGCTGCAATTGCGGTGAGAGGGAAGGTACCACGTAGAGAACCTCTAGATTTTATGAGCTTGCTTCCGTGACTCCATTCCAGGTGATCTTGATCCAAAAATGATGAGGCTGGGTGGATGCCATTGGTGCCACACCCAGATCCCTTGCTGTGCAGCTGCACTGCTCCCAGCTGCTGTGCTGGCTGCTAGCGGCTCACAGTGGCCCCTCCTTTGGTCTGGAAAGTCACCCTTGCCCTGCCTGGGAGGGTGACTTGTTAGCCAGTGGCTGACTGATTGGGGTGTGGTGAAATTCCCTGGTGTGGCTTATGCTGCACAGCTACCCTTGGCGTCTGGTTGAGGCTGAACTCCACCTGCAGCCACAGCCTTGCTCCACTCCTGTTCCTGCCCCAGCCTGGTTCCCTGACTGCCCAGCAGATCCCTGGATCCCTGCGGCAGGCTCTGGCTTCCAGGGAAGGAAGCCTGTCCTGAGATGCAGTAGAATGTCGTGTTTCATTTGTCTGCTCTTAGATCTCCTGTCCGGGCAGGCTGATTCCTTTTCAGGACTCCTAAGTTTCAAAAGGAAATCAGATCCAGCATATTTACCAGACATTAGTGGGAGGGAAAAAACAGTTGCTGATTGGCTTTTTATTTGCCCTCTTGGAATTGCAGGGAATTTGTTTTTTATTTTTAAAAACCAGACTTGTGGAGTAATGTGTGGGGGACCCCTTCAGGCTGGGCCAGGGGACTTTGTGTTTTTAGAGATTGCTCTGGACACCTCTTCCCTGAGGCTTTGTTTTTAAAGAGGACTTTCTAGATCGAAGGGAAGGGAAGGGGGCTCCTTTGAGAGAAATGGCTTTCATGCAAAATGTCCTTACTGGTGAGGAACTGAAGACAGGTGCAGTCTTTACTGCATGAGGGACACATGATGTTCAGTTGCAATCATAAGCCTTTCTCACCAGGAGTACTGGACTCTCTTGAGAAAGTTTTGTGGTAATAAGATTCAAACTGGAGGAAATGTCGTCGTTTCATTTAACAGTTGTGTGCTTTTTTTTTTTTTTTTCAAGAAAAAAGGAAAGACAAATGTTAAAACTGTTTTTTTTTTTCTTTTTTTCTTTTTCTGGTGCAAAAGAACAACCAGTTTCACCTCCTAAGCCAAGAAGGGAAAAATTCTTATCTAAACTGCCAGGCTTAAAGGTGGCTCCTTGTCAGTCCTGAGGTGATAGAATTGAGGTGAATGAAATCAACCGCAGTTACTAATGTCTTATATGCCTGAGAAACACCATTCCCACCTCTCTTCCTGCTGTCCAGGGCTGAGCCTGCCACCCCTCCTTCCCTTTGTCCCGTCATAGCCTCTCCTTAGGGTCATTAACTCAGTCCCTACCACTCACCTTCCCATAGGACAGGTGTTTTTAACCTGGAGTCTGTGTCCCCTTGCTGATCTGTGAATCCGGATAAGAAGATGATTGCATTTTGTTTTCACTGACTTCACACTGAAATTTAACATCATATTCAATTATGAATGTAGGAAGCAGACTCCAGTAATATTAGCAGGACCTGTGACTCTGTCCCACATGGAAATCACAGGTATGGTCAAATCAAGTTAGAGTTACTGCAGGTGTTTCAAACTACCATTTACATTCATCCCTCCTTCAGAGTTATAGTATTAGATTCACTGCCAGATCTCTTGATTTAATATGTTATTTTTTAAAGGCATATTGCTAAACTACACATTTGTGCTCTCCCCTTTCACCTAGGGCTGCCTCACCTCCCAGGAGAAAAGATTCACAATCTAGGAGACTTGTAATTTCAATATATTCCATTGCTTTGACTATTCATGCCCCCATTTGGTTTCTGAGCTAGAAGCAGAGACAAGTTATGGCCATGACAGAGTTACTTGACAAGGGACACGATGGCCCTGCTAACCTGGGCTTTCTGGAGCTGTCTGCTCTGCCAGCTGTGATGAAATGCACATACATTGCTTGCATTTTCCATGCAATGGCCAAGTGTAGCAGGCAGTGCACGTGTGGCAGACCATGGCAGCGGGCCCTTGCTGGGTCAAGTCATATGTCGCTGCACACCAGCGCTGTCTGAGGACATTGGACCTCTGAGCAGCCTGCAGATCTTGGGAATTCCTCTGCCCCCTCAAGTATTCTTCGTCTTTAATCCAGTTGTTACAGTGAGTGAACCTGATTTGTTCCAGATGTCCTACGATTTAGTGATTCCGGAAACTACTCCTAAAGTCAAGGCTGATGAGGATTTGAATTCCTCTGTTAGCTGGGAACCAGCAGTTCTTTTCACAGTTGAACAGATGGGGCAGGAGGAGGAAGACGGAGCTGCCTGGAGGGACAGGGAGGGGCCCTCTGCCTGGCTTATTTGCCTTGTTAGAAAGAGGATGGCCTTTGAAGCAAATACTGATTCCACCACTACATGAGTCATTAAAAGAGCCAGAGCTGGGGCCAGAGTCAGCTGGGCAGGAACATGAGCATGCTGTTTTTTTTTAAGTAATATGTATTTACCTTAATTATCTGAATATTGCTGCTGGGGAAACCACTATTTTGGCTGAGATCGCCTTAGTAAATGCTTTTCCCTTTCTCTCGCATTTTGAGCATAAAACTGGCCCAGGTGGGTACCTATGAGGGAGGTAGAGGTATTTCTGGCCTCCTATAAGTGAGTTTTTCAAACCAGAAATTCAGTTCGAGGAATGATTTCCCTGACCCACAGTAAATTTTAATTGAGGTGCCTTACAGGGTGCCCTGTGATCTCTCTGTGTAGTTAATAACCATGTGGGTCTGTTGGGCATGATTAGAAGGGATTTCTAAAGCCTGGTGAGATGGGGAAGCACAACCCGACCTACGTGGCATAATAACTCACTCCTGGAGGAAGTTAAAACATGTACACATACATATAGCATGTTCTGTGTAATGGTATTGGTTTATGAGTATTTAAAGACATAAATATGAGCATAAAGCTATGTATGGTATGGATTTAAAACAAAAGCAGCATTTAACTAATGTTGCTGTTTAGATTTTTTTCAAGTGTATTTGAACACAGACAAGTGTCCAGATAGATGCTAGTGGAAGTCTAGGACAAGCAGTGTAAGGGTATCAACCCAGAGTTCAGCTGGAGCTGGCTAGATACACACCACAATCTACTGGGGTATGTATCTAGAGAAAGCATGGCAGGACTGCTGGAGGAGAAGCTGAGTGGTGCCAAGGTAGGGCCGTGGTATGGTTTGGATGTGTCCCCACCCAAATTTCATCTTGAATTATAGCTCCCGTAATTCCCACATGTCATGGGAGGGACCCTGTTGGACGTAATTAAATCATGGGGGCAGGTCTTTCCTGTGTTGTTGTTGTAATAGTGAATAAGTCTCATGAGATCTGATGGTTCTATAAAGGGGAGTTCCTCTGTACACACTCTCTTACCTGCCGTCATAAAAGGCATGACTTTGCTCCTCATTTGCCTTCTGTCATGATTGTGAGGCCTCCCCAGCCATGTGGAACTGAGTCAGTTAAACCTCTTTCCTTTATTAATTACCCAGTCTCTGTAATATCTTTATTAACAGCATGAGACAGACTAATACAGGCGCAATGGGCATGCCTAGGAAGTGGGCTGTGGTCAGATATGGCGGTAAGCTGGGAACATAGGGAAGTGTGTCATAGGTGATCTTGAGCTGGTCAGGCTGAGGAGCATTCAGTGGGCTACAGCAGGTGGTTTAGGGCTGAGGCTGTAAACCACAGGGATGACCTATGTTTATCCAGGGCCAGCTGCAGGACAGCCACAGGACAACACTAGTAATTGGATAGAAATAACAGTTTTTATCATTCTAGAATAGATTAAAATATAAAATAAATTTACATTTTGTTTCTCTAATATATTCAGAATTGAATCTTTATTGGTACAATATTCTTTTTTGATGTTTCTTTTTGTTTCTTTTTTTCCACAACAAAAAATAGAGTGATACCTTTCTTGGTGTTCTTGGTTAGTAAAATAAATCCCTAAATATTTGCCACAATGTCTAGAGTCTTCTGAATCAGGAAATTTTAAGGACTTTCACAGCAGTGAAAATTGACACTCAGATTCTAAATAATTCGATGTTGCAATGAAATCCTCAGGAATCCAAAGCAACAGGCGATCGCTAACTACAATGGGACAGCAAGACAAAAACAGTTTCCTATCCTCTCAGGAAAGAGAAATCTTAGAGTTTCCACTGGGTCATTGTGTGAAAACTGACTCCACTTTATCCCCTCACTGCACTTCAGGCTTTCCTTGTCCACAGTTCTCACACATGACAATGAGCTCCAACTACAAACTATTCCAGGCTGAAAATAACGGACTGAAAATCTGAAAACATGATGCATCAATCCATTCCCCACTTTTCCCCTGTAGGACCCAAAAAACAACATTTCCCAGGCTCCCTTGCAGATAGGCTTCTTGTGAAGTTTAGCCAGTGGGAGCACTGGTGTGAGATTGGAGAAAGTTAGGAGGAGAAAAGTCAGGGTGTTTCTCCCCATCCCCACTCACTTCAAGCAGCATCTCTGGCAGTAGCTACTTCTCCTCCATGGTCTAGGCTCCCTCTTGGCAGTCCCAGTCACAGCACCTCCTCCACCCGTCCCTCCATCTCTAAGGGTGTCTGCAGTTGTTTCTGATCTCAGCTTTTCCTCATTCACCTTGTTTACTCTTTTGGTTCTTCTCACACCTTTGTACCTGGTTCCCCATTTTAATCCCTTCTGTGAACTACCTGTCATGTTCTGCTTTCCTGAGTGGACTCTGACTAGTACACAGTGGGTTTGAATCCTGGTACTGTCATTATTTACTAAATAAGTTAATAAGCTGCTTACCTGATTTGGTCCTCAATATCTTTGCAAAATGGGGATGAGGTTGGTCTGTAATGGATTCTGAGATCCCTTTTAGCTTTGAAAGTCCATGAGTCTCTAAACTTTAATACATATTCATAATACATATTCATGAAATGGGTATATTTTTCTACTTCCATTACAGAGATCGTTTTTATTATTTGCTTCCTGGGACATGGCCTTAGCCTTCATAATACTGTTTGTCTGCAGATTTCATGAAGACATTTACCCTGGCATCATACCACTAAAGGCTGATGTTGGCGGCATTGTTCTTAGGAGACATAGAAGCGCTGTGGTTTTGAGAATGAGTTTTTAGATTGTTTGGCATAGATCACTAAAGAATAGATGCCTGTGTCATGAAGGAGGGGCCCCCAGACTGGCTCTTTGAATGCAAGTGCTTCTGTAACAAATCCAGGGAACCTCGGAATAACTCTCAGATGAAGCAGCAGGCTTGACTGTAAAAGGTCTCTGCCCATAGAGGTGAGCAGAGGCTGAGGAGTAAACACCGTGCCAACGTGCTGGACAAAATAGCTTGAATGCTGTTGTACCTTGGAGGTACAGTAGCAGCTGCCTTCCTAGGTTGGGAAGCTGAGAGCAGCCTCTTATAGGAGTACATGCCCTGTAGACAGAGGCTCAGGAACTTGTGCTTGCTGACATGTATATCTTCCTGAATTGGTCCCTAGTGAGTCTACCCAAAGTGAATTGCACTGGGGAAACTCAGAACTATACACCCCTCAGATTCAGCAAGGGTGCTACCTTGTGTTGCCCTTAAGTTATACCAGTTTATGGCAGGGGCAATGTTCAAAATAGTTAAGAACCTGCACAGCATGAGCGCACCTACCTTTAAGAACAGTTGCCAGCCTAGAGAACTGGTACAGCTCCCCTGGTGCAACCTACTGATGGTCAGTCTGGGGCCAGGGGCATGTTTGTTCACCCACACCCACATTGGGCAGGACTGTGAGGCCTGGGACTTGAACCACCTCAGTAGAAATTGAGACTATGGCACCTGGGGTGCCTCCTTGTAACAGTTGCTCAAGAAGGAAAGTGAGCATAATGTGGATCCCAAGGGTTGGGTAGGGGTTCTCCAGAGCCTTGAGTCCTTTCCAGAAGGAGCCTGGTCCCCTGTAATTCAGAGATACTCAGAGTAACTGACCTGGGCTCCTGTAGTGACAGGCCTCATTGGACCATTCTCCCATTCAGAAAGCTGACTTAGGACTCGCAGCAGGAACCATCGGGCTGGCTGCATCCCTTTCACATTTATGTGCTATGCTGGTACTCAGCTACCAGCAACTTTATCTCTTTGCTTTTTCTGCCCACCAAGTAGCTTGCCAGAGGTACTAGGAGTAGATGTGCAGCCCTTGCCTCTGCGGTAGCCCTCAACCAATGACTGACTAGAGTGGGCACATAACTATTCCCGCATCCCACCGATGGGATAGCTCTGTTCTGCTCGTGTGTTGCGCAGTTTCCCAGAGTTCCCCAGCAAGATTAAGTCCCAGGTGCTCAGATTGCTGCCTGGCTTGATGCTGCTGCCTTTGCTGGTTGCCTGTCTTTCCGTGTCTTACTCTACCCCTTCCCTACTGGTGTTTTGTGGAACCACCTTCAGAATAAACAACTTGCTTTCAAACCTGTCTCTGGCTGTGCACCTGGGGAAGCCTGCGCTGGCATTCCTTATTCCCTAGATCTGTGTGGCTTGCTACTTTTTTCCCACTACTTCATAGGTAATAAATGAGGTTCATGGCCGGGTGCGGTGACTCATGCCTGTAACCCCAGCACTTTGGGAGGCCGAGGCGGGTGGGTCACGAGGTCAGGAAATCGATACCATCCTGGCTAACATGGTGAAACCCCGTCTCTACTAAAATATATATATATTTATTAACCAGTCGTGGTGGCACACGCGTATAGTCCTAGCTAATCAGGAGGCTAAGGCAGGAGAATCGCTTGAACACAGGAGATGGAGGTTGCAGTGAGCCGAGATTGCTCCATTGCACTCCAGCCTGGGCAACAAGAGTGAAACTCCGTCTCAAAATAAATAAAAATAAATAAGTGAGGTTCATTTGCACAATGTACAACTTTGGACATCAGATTTTGGTGAAACACTCAAAATTACTTGGTGGGAAAGAAAAGCACATATATGATATGCCTCTTTTTTTTTTTAAAGCATTTCACAATATTCACTAAAGTATTTTATAAGCAAGTGAGTTGTAGGAGTTAAATATGATCTATCTGATTTTCAAAAACTACCTACTTTTATGTTTGCCCAAATTAATTTTCCCTGGACCTCTACTTTACAAGTAGTAACATAAGCAAGTATGTATCATTAAAGATTTATCACAAATCAACCATATTATATTGTAAATAAAGTGAAACTGGTGAAACAAATTTTATTCAGCGCAGTATATCCCAAAAGTAATTATTTGAGCATATAATAAATATTAAAACAATTATGGAGATTTTTACATCTTTGTGTGTGTACTGTCTTTGAAAACTCATGTGTATTTTAAACTTAATTCAGACCAGCCACATTTTAAGCACTCAAATGCCACGTGTGATCTGTGGCTCCCATGTGGGACAGCACTGGTCTAGAACATGAACTTGAGTTGTCCCACTCAGTAGGCAAGGGAGCTGGGGTGATTATACACCAGTTCCCATCAGTCATTGAGGGCTGCTGCAGAGCATGTCAGAGGCTTAATTCTTAGGCACTTTCCTGGCCTGCAGAGGAAAGCTCTCTTGCAAAGAGATGGGGATGCTGACTAGATGGAACTGCAGTCTGTGCAGGTTACAGTGATAAGACCCCAGGTGGAACCACCTATGCAGCCGACTCTATTTTTAATACCTTCATTTTGGTCCCGCCTTATTGACAAATTACTTGCAACAATAAACCTTATGTTGGTCACTCAAGAAAACTTGGTTAAGTTCACTGGCCTAGAAGATCAACACCAAATCTTTACCTTCAAGATCCAGGGGAACCTGGATGTGCCCTTATACATTCTACTTGCCTCTGGCTAATCTTTCTGCTAAGAGTGTCCTCCTTCTGCCCCTTCCCATAGTATTTCTGCCCACCTCCATCCTCTGATCATGTTTATTTTTCTCTCTGTCTGGAATGTACTCCCTGTTTTTCTGCACATCCATAGACAGAGCATTTTACAAGCGAGTGAGTTTGAGGATCGTTCTTTCAGATGTGGCTCAGTTGCTACCCATCTCCAGGAGCTTTTTATAATAACTTCAATCAACCGTGATTTCTTTCCTCTGAGTTTCTCTCGCCCCTTGATCTTCACCTCTTTCTCTGGCAGGTCTTGACAAGTTTATGGTTTATTTCCTGGGTAGTTCATTTACCAGTGTGCATTCAAGGGGTGCCTGTCAGTCCTAACTCATTCCCTGTGGCTTAATGAACACTGTCCCTTATTTCTTTATGTTATAATTGGTTTATTTGGTATTTTATGCTTGTATCCCTCATAGAAAGACATCAGATAAGCAATTGTGGTTTTACAGTTTACTCATGTTTGTAATTGTAAACTCTGACAATTGAAAAGCTTTGATATTGTCAACAAAGTACCCAGAAAGGAGGTTGCCCACGAGGATGGCTAAAGACATCTGGAGTCATTTCAAATGCCTCCACAAATTTCAAAGAAAATTATCAAGAGAAAAAATAAGCACCTCAGTAGCATTTGTAAAGAGATGATACCTTATATTCTAAATATTCTCCCAATATTCTAAAATATTCTAAATGCTAAGGAAAAAACACAATTTTACTGATAATTTTGTGGCCAAGTAAGTTTCATGTAAGTTATATACTATTTATTTGCATTTTTATATGTTTTAGAAGCACTGGACCAGGGATTAGAGCTCTGCCTTTATCTGCCTAGTGGCCTTCGGGAAGTCATTTAACTGTCTGCCTTTGTCTGCAAAATGGTGACCTAAATGAGCCCCCTTCCAGCTGTTAAATTCCATGTCTGATTTTATGATGTTTGCCCTTTTTAAGAACGGGAAGCATTGTTTGTGATTTCACATCACAGGGGCTATTTACATGTGTAATTTGCATCGTTGATTTTATGAGACCGTTGAGGGTATCTGTGATTTTTTGGAAGCTGAATTCTTGCTGAAGGCATGCTGTCCCCATTTATGATATTGCCCCCAGGAAGAGTGCAAACTGCGTCACAGGGTCCTTTTTGGTGTGATTTCCATGAATGAGAAAACTGGGGATTATGTGTGTAGTACATCTTGTTTATGCACTTGTCTGTCCGTGGACACTCTGGGTTGTGTCTGCCCTTGGCTATTGTGAATAGTGCTGCTATGAACATGTAGGAACAAATGTCTCTTTGAGTCCCTGCTTTCAGTTAGGTCGGTAATATACCCAGAGTAGAATTGTTAGGTTATGTGACAATTCTATGTTTAATTATTTTGAGAAATTTTCATATTGTTTTCCAAGTGGCCGCTCGGTTTTACATTCCTACTAACAGTACACAAGGCTTCCAGTTTCTCCACATTCTTGACAGTTCTTATCTTCTGGTTTCTTTGATAATTGCCATCCTAATAGGCATGAACTGGGAAAAAGTTTTAAAAAAGTAATAGATGGGTAAATGACTAGGAGAAATAAGAGAAGGAAGGAGTAAAGGATGGACGAACAGATGGATGGACAGACTTGGCTGCCCTATATTATTATCCTAGTCATTGTTGTCAAATATAGTTGTGGTTGGTAAACACAATACGGATAGTAATGATGGTGTAATAAGTTTTTTAATGCAAATACAGTTGGATGCATTTGATTAACCCTTGTACTAGCCTTTACTCAGGCTAGATTTATGATAGCAGCAAAAGAAAAGGTCATGGATTTTATGTCTAAGACTTAAAGAAAATCTAAATGATCCAACAGAAAATTATTAAGCATCATCCAAAAAATTATCTGGATAGAAGGGGACATTTTTGCTTTAGTGGCCTTAGTGATTCAGCATATGTGGTTGATATGGAAATGCCCTGCATTTTCCCCAACAAGGAACTTTGAATGGTAATCCTAATGTACACTGATGAAAGAGGGCAGAGAACAAGTTCTACAGAGATTTTCTGGCTTGGCGCAGCTGCCAAGATGTCATCAGTAACATCTGCCATTGAGAGTAGTGAATGAATTGGTGCTAAACTTAAGTACAAACCCAGTAACACGGTCAAAAAAATGCAGCTGCTATAAGATGTACTTGGGTACGAAATTTTAGTAACAAATGAACAGTATGTTTCCAGCAGGCTCTGTGTGTGCTGTAAGATAAGCGTTATAGAAACAGTACAGTTTGTATCTTACATTGACTATTAATGATTTTCATATAAAAGCACAGCAAAGCGATCCATGTGCAGAGTAATATAACCCAGTTAAAAGACTGCACAAGCAAATTAAAATTAATGGGGAAATTTCTCAGGGAATAAAATTTCTTGAAGATTAGAAACACTGTTCCTCAATAAATTAGCACCCCTGGAATGCTCAGCACAAAAACTCTGTGCCTGATTGTTTTAATCTTTCAGCAGGACTGTCAGAGAGGTTGGTCTTTGTGGAGTCCTGTTTCTTTCAGATGTTAGTAAACTTTCTTGCCAAAGCCCTCTCTGACTGAGATGTAGTTGATGTTAGAACCATGTCTGGGCCAGCCTTCATGCCAAAGGAGGCATGCTGCTAGTTGCAGCTCAGATCCTGCATAGCTGGGTGACCTCAGTTGGGTGGGTTCCTGTCTCTGGGGCTCAGCTTCTTCATCTGTAAAATGTGAAGGGGGAGCTGATGATCTATCATGAGGATGTCATGGATGTTCATTCAACAAGTGTTCACTGAACACCTGCTAGGAGGGACCACCCTCTCTGACAGTCATGCTGAAAAATGAAAATAATCAGGCACAGGGTTTTTATGTTGAACGTTCCACGGTGCTTAGTTGTTGAAGAACAGTCTTTCTGATCTTCAAGGAATTTTATTCCCTGAGAAATTTTGTGCCGGGCACAACTCTGTCACTGGGGGTTCAATGATAAGCAAAGCCAGAGAAGGGTCCCTGCCCCTGTTGTTTAGATTCTGGTGGGGGATAGACAGTCCTTAACCAAAGAGCCCCACAAACAAAAGCGTAATCACAAGTTCAGTAAGTACCATGAAGGGTTGATGGAGCACATGGGGATGGGGGGTGCTCATAACGGGAGGATTTATTTCACCCAGGCAGGGAGATCAGGAAGGACCCCCTGGGGACATGATAGTCAGAGGGCTGGAGAATGTGGGTTATGGTAGAGAGGAATGAGCTTTGAAGGCTTAGGAGATGCTGGCTTCTTACACCAGCACAGCAACTTCTCTTTCTGCATCTCAGTTTCCTCCTGTCTCTAATATGGGCCTAATATCAAGACACTTTTACAGTGTTGTGAGGTTTCAGAAGGATGATGTATTTAACAGCACCAAACATCATGCTGGTAAATCACATTTTCATTTCATTTCTAAAAATAACTTTGGAAGCAGAGATGTACTGTTTTAGTCAAAGTTGTTTTTTTTTTTTTTAAGCTTTGGAGAAAGAATGAAACCCCAGCTTTGAGGCTCCTCTAAAAAAAATCCGAGTGCACATTCTGCCCTGAAAGTTGCCTGGCTTCCCTTAATCACGAAGCTATGTTTGAATCAGTTGACTTCGAAATCCCAGGAATGACTTTGCTGTGAGATTAAGTGACAGAGGCCCAAGGTTTGGGGATTGGCAGAAGTTTAGATGTCCCTGGCCTGATGCCTTACCCTTTACATACAAGGAAAGGAGGCCAATCACATGAACAGCTAAACTAGAATGAAGATGCAGTCTCTCCTCTGTGGTCCTGGGTTCATCTACACTGTCTGCCTAATATTCCACAGAAACCTTGGACACTGTCTGATGTCAGGGCTAGTTGTGAATGCCCGGCCAGTTCCTTCTCAAGATAAAGCTAGGTTAGCGCTCTCATAACTCAAGCCTGAGGTTTATTCTTTTAATCTTACAAAAGCAAACAAAAGGACAGGAATAGCCTATCAACTGTTTAAGATTAAAATGGCCAACAATAATAAATACTTGCCACACTAGCTTGAGATCAGGGTCTTAATATACTGGAGGCCATTCAAGAATTTGCAACTCTTAAGTTAATTTTTCACATCTTGTTTGGATCCTCAGAACCCTTGCTTCCAAAGCAAGGCCATCATGTTTCTCGTTGCACATGTTATTCTTGTTGATGTGCCAGACATGCAGGAGAGTGAGGTCCTCTCTTCACGGATGAGTAATGATGATTCCACCCCCCAGAAATTAGTATTTCAAAGTATTTTGGCTTATTGAGATTTCAAATAGTTCTCTTCTTTTGCATGGTGTTTTAGCCATATTAATGGTTGCAAACAACAAAAACATATGCTGGCTAATTTAAGCAGAAAAGGAATGTATTGAAAGGATGTGGGGTGGTTCAGAGCATAGGCAAGAAGTCTGGGGAACAAACATAGGCGGGAAACAGGAGGCAAGTCTTCGCCCAGGGTGCCACCTCTGGGCTCTCCATTCCTCTGTAGCTACTTCAGATGATCCCTGGGGTCTCTGTGCAACCCTCAAATTTTGTAGTCCTGGGTGGGAGCATCTGTTACCACATCACTGCCACTTGATCACCCTTGGATCACAGGTCTTCACTTAGGCAAGTACCCACACCCTAGTGATCAAGAAGAGGTGAAAGAGAGGGTCTGCCCCCTTTCCGCTGATGTGCCCTTACCCCCTATCTTGAGATTCACCCACAACATGAGGATGTAAGGATAATGAGTGGCCAAAAATAACAATTGTTCATCATACAAACCCTTATATCCTTAATTTCGTCTTCTATTAGCTGGTTGTCCAGTTAAAACTGGCCACTGACATGGATTTATTTTGTTGAAAGATCACATCACATAATAATCTTCAGTCTCTCATCCATCTTCATCCTCATCATCATCAGCTTCGACCTTATCACTGTCCTTGTCCTCGGCCGTTCACTTACGCCTCTCCTGGGACCCGATTTCCCTCCATCTGCTCACCTATCAAACCTTTACCCTCTTTCTACTCCAACTCCCAGTCTTTGACCTTACTTCTATTTCACTGCAAAATGAAGCAGTCACAGATGAATTCCTGCATATTTCTACCACCCATCTACCAGTGCATCTTTAGCTCACCTCCTGCCAGCCGAGACAGCTCACCTCCAGCCAGCCAAGAATCGTTAATCAGATCTCAGCAATTGTCCCCTGTCATATTTTCATTAATTGTTCCTTCTCTAATGTATCATTCTCATTAGCATGCAAATATACTATGATAATTCCCATCTTAATAAAAAATGTCAAAAAACTCCCAAGAGCCCACTTCCCCCACCTGCTGCCAGCCTTCTTCTGTGTTCCCCTTTAGAGAAAAACTCCTCCAAATAGTTGTCTTTCCTCATTGCTTCCATTTGTTCTCCCCCTACATCTCTGAAATTCTCTCCAGTCAGGCTTTCCTCCCATCATGCCACTTCAGGAGTTCTTATCAAGGTCACCAGTGACCTCCAGAAGGCCGATTCCAATCACCAGTTCTAGTTCTTCCCGTTGTTTTGACAACTGGACAAAATTGATCCTTCCTTTCTTGAGACTGTCCTTCTCCCCTTAGAGTTTTTCTCTATTTACATGCTAATGGGAATGATCCATTAGTGAAGGAACAGTTAATGAAGATACAGCAGGGACAGTTGCTGGGGTCTGATGAATGACTAGACGGGCTGTTCTCGGCTGGCTGGCGTTGAGCTGAAGATGCGCTGGTAGACAGATGGTAGAAATGTGGTCTGTGACCATGTGGATGTCCTCTCTCTGTCTTCCTCTTAGCCACGCTTTTCCAGTGCTCTTGGCTGACTCCTCATCTTAACTCCTAAGTGTGAGTCCTCATCTCGATCTACACTCATTTTCTAGTGATCATATCTAGTCCGTCCCAAATGTATCTCTAGCCCACACCCCTCCTTCAACTCCAGACTCATGCATCTACCTGCGTCAATACTTCCTTCAAGTCCAATAGGCATTTGGATTTTCTCTGCTGGACCTACTCGACCCAGTCTTTCCCATCTCAGTAAATGATAGCTTTTCTCTTCTAGTTATTGAATCCAAAATCCTTGGCGCAGTCCTTGCCCCCTCTTTTCCTAACACCCTTCATCCAATCCATGAGAAAAATCTGTTGGCCTGACCTTTGAAATGTGTCCAGAGTATGACCTCTTCTCACCCCCTCGGCTGCCACCATCCTGGCCTTCAGGTTCATCTTCTCACACCTGGATTGTCATAAGAGCCTCCTAACCAGGCTCCCTGCTCCTCTCCTGGCCATGTCACAGACCGTTCACATCAAAGTCAGTGTCAGCCTCCTTTAAACATGAACATCAAGTCACGCTGCTCTTCTGCTCAGATCCCTGCAGGGGCTTCTGAGGGTCAAACCAAGGTCCTGCGCTGGCCCACAAGGCCCTGTGGGACCTGCTGCCCACCCCCTCGGCCCCTCTGAGCTCATTCCTTCCTGTACTCTTCCTCACTGCTCTCCAGCCACACTGGCCTCCTTGCTGACATCTGCTTGTGCCAGGCACACACCCACCTCAGGGACTTCTCCTTTGCTAGTCCCTAGATACCTGTGCTTCTTGCTTCCCTTCGTTCTTTGGGTTTGTACAGAGAGGTCACCTCATCAGTGAGGCTACCCTGATCACCTTGTAAATTGCACCCACCTCCCTTGCAAGCCTGGCTTCTTCTAGCCTCCTGACCCTTTGTAAGTTTTCTCCACAGCTCTTATCACAATCTGACACACATATTTGCTTCTTTCTGTGTGTGTTTTCTGTCTCCCTGAGCTGCGAGGACTCTATTTTCTTTGCTGCCCCTTCCCTAGCACATAGAATAGTGGCTGGTACATGGTAGGCACTCAAAAATAACCGAATGATGTACAAATGAATCCCACGCATAGGTCATTAAATGCCTTATAGTTTTTGAAGTTTGATGTACAAGATTTCATGTGAGCCTCTAAACAGTCTGGTGAGTTAGGCAAGGTAAAACCCTGTGTTTTAGATGAGGAAGCTGAGGCCCGTAGAGCTAACTGATTGCCCAGGGACATGTGGCTGATCAGTGGGGCTCCTGGAACTTGTAGTTCTGATCTCAGTTTCTGCCCTGCACCTTCAGCTACCCCCTGTGCCTCATGTTGTGTTAGTGTAGGCCTCAGGGCATTCATTGCTGTTTATTTTTCCTTACAGTATGGATGAGAAAACCCTATATCTAGCTTTGGGGGCTGTGAAGAACATCTCCCTAAACATCTCCATCTCCAACCTCGGGGATGACGCCTATGATGCCAACGTGTCCTTCAACGTTTCCCGGGAGCTCTTCTTCATTAACATGTGGCAGAAGGTAAGGGGGCATCCCTGTAAAGAGCGGTCATTCCATCCAGTGCGCTTTCCGACTTTCATCATAGCCTGGAATATACAGTGATCCTGCAAGCACTAATCCTTTCTGTGGATCATCATTTTGAATGATTAGAACTTTTTCTTCGTGGACTTAGAAAACATGTTGGTACGGCTGAAGAAGCAGCTGTAAATACTCATAGATTGCCAGAGAAGTGTCTGTATTTACACAGTCTCCCATCCCTTCTCTCGTCAAATCTTCTCCCTGTGATTTTGCGTCTGGCCCCTTCTTGGAGATGGTACAGTCGCTGTCTCCAGCATACGCATGTTCTAGAGAATTCCACTTTGAGGCCTGTAGTTGTGAAAGTAAGGGCAGATCACTGCTTGTTGTGCTGGTTATCATGTATGAAGTATTTGATGTTTCCACTAGAGGGTCCCTGCTGTGGCATATTTATTTATTTATTCTTTTTTTTTTTTTTTTGAGACAGAGTCTTGCTCTGTCACCAGGTTGGAGTGCAGTGGCATGATTTCAGCTCACTGCAACCTCCGCCTCCCAAGTTCAAGTGATCCTCCCACCTTGGCCTCCCGAGTAGCTGGGACTATAGGTGTGCACCCGGCTAATTTTTGTATTTTTTGGTAGAGATAGGGTTTTGTCATGTTGGCTAGGCTGGTCTCAAAATCCTGACCTCAAGTGATCTGCCTGCCTCAGCCTCCCAAAGTGCTGGGATTACAGCACTTTGTGAGCTACTGCGCCTGGCCTTCCTGACATATTGGAGTGAATCGAGGTAGTTAAATTATTTCCATAAATTGAATGAATTTTGTTTAGAGTGAATTAATTTGAATGAAGTGAAGTTTAGATAGCATGACTCAAAGGTGCAGCGCTGCTGTTGTCCCCACCCATAATTGCCCTGAGTGTGCACCTCTCAGGGGAAGTGGCGCGGGCTCCCCTGCAGATGACAGGGGGACGAGTGGACATAGGTTGACTCCACTCTACCCAGTGTTGCCCCAACTGTTACAGCTGTTCAGCTGGCACTGCTTGCAGCTTTTTAGTGTCTACAGCCCTGAACTGGGGTGCCTTGTTCTTTATGTTAAAATAGAACCAAAATCACTTTCTAAGGAAAAGCTTCCCCC
The DNA here is from genome assembly GCA_963574635.1 of Cheracebus regulus. Classification (NCBI taxonomy): domain Eukaryota; kingdom Metazoa; phylum Chordata; class Mammalia; order Primates; family Pitheciidae; genus Cheracebus; species Cheracebus regulus. The sequence continues at coordinate 30,319 of CAUYQU010105109.1, forward strand.
TGCCCACCAGTGAGCACTGGGCATACATTGAGCAGGTCAGCGGTGTGTGTTCAGGCACTTCTTCTATGGGCTCCATAGTGTTGACAGGAGTGTGCCAAGCCTGCCCAGCTTAGGGCAGCTGAAATGCTCAGAGCCACCTACAGTAGAGGCACGCCAAAACTCTCCAAGAAGTCATCTCAGATTCCCTGCTGCTTCATAGCTTTCCGGAGTTCAAGGGTTGAGGGAGGCCACAAAAGCAACGAAGAACTGCAGGAGGAGTGTACTTCCCATCCACTTTCTACACCCTAAAAATTACCCCTGGATTAAGCCCAGTCAAGACAGAACCAAGTATCTGTAGGGTTCATGTGTTGCTGGGCACACACAGAGTATCTTCTACAGAATCGCATGTGCTGTGATGCCATCTCACTGTGCAGGGTGGGATGGTGGGCACGGGGAGAGGGGCTTCCTTGGGCATTTGACCCATGGAACTTGTCTCTATGGTAACTGAAAAGATGTAGTTGGCGACCAGGTCATTACATTACACAGATTTCTCTCACTCAGAACCCATATGAGAAATTTCTTTTCAGCCTCAGACTTAGAAATAGCTGTGCTTTGCCCGAGTATTTTGGCTTGTTTTTACCTTGTGACTGACTAGGCTTCATTCTCTTTATTAGCTGCTAGAAAATTCAGAGCTGACCCCACTATATAGAACTTAGTCATATTATTTTATAAACTCAGTAGCCTCTTATATCTTGCTTTGCTCCCACTTTACCATGTTTTTCTTTTTAGCTTTGAGATTGCATAATCTACCATATGGATGTACTATGGATTTACCTAAAATTACCTCATACTCTGTATTTAGATTATTCCCAGTTTTTATTTTAAGCAAAATTGTGATGAATGTCTTTTGCAGAGATTAGTACCAGCCAATGATCGTATCCTTAGCTCTACAACTTTTCAGAGGATGTGAAGTCACATTTTTCACCACCTACTGTATGCCGGGGACTTTTTGAACTCATGTCCCCATCCCTTCCTCACTGCATGAGGCCCAATGTGATTCATTGGAGGAGCACTCTCAGAAGAAGAGGGGCGAGGGAGCAGGGGCAGGCAGGGGAAGGGCTGCAAGGGGTACTGTCAGGTCAAAGCTAGCCTTTTTCGATTTATGGGCTGGGAAGAGGTGGGGAAGCCCTGGAGCATAAATCACTCTGCAGAATTGTCCCCCCTTAAAGCTGCAGGGGACAGCATCATTTTCTACCCCTGTATCGTCATTGGCCACTGGGGAGATGTGAGGGTGGTGAGTAGCCTCCCAAGCATACTGGACAAGGAGGCTCTAGGAAGTCAAAGATAATGTGCCTGGGAAGGCCGCAAGTACAAGCCATTGGCCACTGTAACTGGCCATGGAAAAAAGTGGGAACACATCATTTTGCTCTCTTTGCCATTGAATTCTGGCAACCTTGGAAACCTTTGGCACAAGGAACCCTAGGTTTCAATTCGGCAGAAACTCGACAAGGTGTCTGGGGCTCTTTGGGACGTGGTGAGTGTTAGCTCCAGAATGTGGTGGAACACGGAGGCATCTGGTAGCTGCTGTGGAGGCAAGGCCAGCCAGAAAAGCAAATGGGCAAGATGACCCTCAGAGTGGCAGGAAAAGAAAGGGAAGAGAAACAGAAACTCCCCTTTCAGGACTCTAGTCGCACTGCAAGGTTGATAAACAGGGGATGTAAATGGTGTCAGCCAGCCCTGAGCAGGATTCTGACAGCTCCCAGGAGCCAGTGAGGGGCACCAGGAGAGCCTACCCAACCTGTATAACAACACACAGGCCTAACAGGGTCAACGTGGGCCTGTGAAACACTTCTAGTGCATAAACTAAGAAAAGCATGACTAAGCTACAGAGGGAACGCAGAATTTTTAAAAAGATTATTAAGAGAAAACAAAAGTAAATTTTACAGACCATCTACTTTTGTTCTCGATGAATGTAAAAAAAAATGAACATAGTGAAAGATCAGATAGTAGAACAATAGACTGTATGAAAATGGAGTGGACTAGGAGGCAAGCAAAAATAAATGTTATGGATGGGGCAAAGAAATGTGACAGTGAAACCAGGAAAGCAGTGGCAGAATTAAATTATGTTATACTCAGGAAAGAGCAGAAGCAGCAGAACAGAAAGCTGATTTAATGATGTGGAGGTATTTTTGGGAAGCTTCGAGAATTAGGAGAAAAAGAACAAAGCAGTAAAAAAGGATGACAGTGAGGACTATATTGTGGAGGTGGAAACTGAAGAATGGCAAAGAAATGGTTCCAGAATAATTGGAACAGAAAGCCATTCCTTAGACAGCAAAGGAGGATGTCCATTTCCTAAAATGGGTGCAGCAGACACCAGGAAAAAATATTTAAAACATTTTAATGTCAGTTGGGTACAGTAGCTCACACCTGTAATCCCAGCACTTTGGGAGCTGAGGTGGGCAGATTATGAGATCAAGAGATCGAGACCATCCTGGCCAACATGGTGAAATCCCATCTCTACTAAAAACACAAAAATTAGCTGGTGTAGTGGTGCATGCCTGTAGTCCCAGTTACTTGGGAGGCTGAGGCAGGAGAATCTCTTGAACCGAGGAGGTGGTGGTTGCAGTGAGCAGAGATCTTACCACTGCAGTCCAGCCTGGTAATTTTGAGTCCAGTCTGTCTCAAAATATAATAATAATAATAATAATGATAATAATAATAATGTCTACAAATAGTTTCATGAAAATTTTAATTTTAAAGATTAACACTTAGCAGAAAACAGAGAAACTAGTTTCTACAGACTTTTCTGTAACATTAATGTCCAAAGTTAGAACAGTATATTCCATTGTGAATTTTAAATTCTATACACAGCCAACTTGCCCTCCACTGTGAAGTCAAAATAAAGATATCCTCAGATATATTAGACTTCATAGGCTCTTACCTCTTCTAGTTTGAATTTCCCCAAAAGCATACCTTGATACAATGATGTAGGTACAGGTAGGTTATTTGGGGGTGGGGGGATCTCAGCAGTGGGTTTAGACAGAGAAGAGAGGAAAAACAGGAAAGCTGCATTTATAAGCAAGTTACTGCTGTGGGCACTCTGGGCTTGTCTTCCTCAGACCCTCTGAGAGACTGTGTGTAACACACCCCAGATCCATTCCCCTCCAGGGTGAGGAAGCTGCTGGAGGACTGATCCCTTATTATTCATCGTGCAGAACCATGAACCTGGGCATGAACTCTGGCACTTGCAGCCTTCTCTAAGTATGGCCCACACTCCCTGGGGCCAGGAAACAACTCAGGCAGAAAGATGTGGAAAGCCTTTGACCTGGAGGGGCGTGGCTTCAGGTGACCAGGACTGGCTGGTTCTGGGGAATGTGAGCAAGGTGCTGGCTGCATCTGCTATAGTCAACATGAGAGCCTCAGGAAAAGTAGTTATTTACAGATAAGCCACTCAAGAATACAAAAGTAGTTGAATAAAAAGTGTACCATAGCCAAATAAACATAGAATGAAGCAAAACAATTTTTATAAATACTTAACAATAGTAAGCAAATGTAAAAAAAGTATTGCCATGGTAAATGCATAATTTAAAAGATTAATAAAATTAATCCTATAATCTCAGTTATACCAATAACAATTTGAGAAGAAAGTAGTTGACTTTGTGACTCCTCTGCTTGACTTTCTTCAGGAAGGAGTTCAAACTCCTCAGCTCTTGATGAGAGGCTGTCCTGAGCCTGGTCCTACCTGTCTTCCTTCCTCCCCAGACCCTGGCTCACCATGTCCCCACATACTCACTTGAATCAGTCACCACTTAATACCAAAGCTGCCTTTACCCAGGAATCACCCCCATCCCCATTTTTATTTAATGAACTACTCTGCCCTTAAATCTGAGCTCAGGGACCCCCCGTGCAGGCTCCTCACCTGGCTGCACAGGATCTGTCCACAGGATGGGTGGATGGATGGGTGGGTGGTGGGTGGATGGATGGCTGGGTGGATGGGTGGGTGGATGGATGGATGGGTGGGTGGGTAGGTGGACGGATGGATGGGTGGGTGGATGGGTGGATGGCTGAGTGGGTAGATAGGTGGGTAGGTGGAAAACCAGCTGGGTGACTGGGTGGGCAAGTGGGTCAATGGTTATGTGAATAGGTGGGTGGGATTGCTGACTGGGTGAATGAATGGGCAGGTGAGTGGTTAACAGGCTGGGTGGATGGGTGAGTGAGCGAATGGCTGGCTGGGTGGATGGTTGGGTGGATGTGTGGGTAGGTGGGTGGATGGCTGACTGGGTGGACGGGTGGGTGGTTATTCGTCTTGTCCAAAGTTGCAGAGAAACTCAAGGCCCAGGCCTCCAAAATTACCTATCTTCTCTGTCATCACACAGTCAATTAATTATATATTAGCTTCTAGGACTGAATACAGAATACCCCATGCAATGGATTTTTCTATCTTCTTCTAATGCAAGACTGCTTTCATAGATTTATTCTGGATTATTTTTTCTTTTGAGGGAAGGCTGCTTATAAAAACATGGGGTATACATGGATGACCATCTACTGGCTTTTTTCTCTCCTAAATAAAGCCAACTTGAAAACACATTATAAAAGAGGGTTCAGTTTGTTGGTGGCTATTCGGCTGGCTGGCGTGTGCTGTCCAGCCAGAGCTCAGGGTATAATGGCCGCCAGCTGGGTGTTCTCAGGGGCAGGCCCAGTGCCCCATGTTGCCTGCCGGGCAGGGAACCAGCAAAGCTTCACTACAGAGTGATGATTCTTGGGGTGCCCTGTGGGAGCAGTGAAAGGGAGCTCCCAGGGCAGGCAGGGGAGGGGTGCGTGGTCAAAAAGAAGCATAAGGGAGAAGAGATAACCACTGCATCATACAACCTCACAGTCACCATTCACACCAGTGCATCACACCACCCCAGAGTCACCGTTCACACTGGGTTCCTGGTAAACGACACCTCCATGAAATATAAGAGTGGTGTCCCTGGAGATGTACAGATGTACAGCTATGTGGCCTGGAGTCAAAGTAAAGCCTTGTTTTAGTTTCTTGCTATGGAGCCATTTGGTACAAAGGGCTTTGGCTCTTCTTGCCTTTGTGGAACAGCCATGGATTTGTTTGGACAATGGTTACTGAGTACCTGCTACATGCCAGGGACTGTTCCAGCCACAGGGAGACACAAAGATCTAGTCCCTGCTCAGGGAGTTCACAGCCTAATGGGGGCCAAAGGTGTCAGTAAGCAATTAAAGCATGAGGTGCCAGCTGCTCTACAGAGGTGCTGCAAAGTCATTTGAAGCATAGATATGACAAGGTGAAGCAAGTCTTTACCACAGTAGCTAGTGCCATGTTGGACAAAATCCTTGGATAAGGGCTAAGGTACGTGGATGAGGCTCCAAAGGAGCTGGTGTCAGTCAGCTGATGCCTACGTTGCAGAACTAGGGTGGGTGGGGTGCGTTAGTTTATTTGGCTGGTGAAGGAGGACCTGGACTGGAGCAGGGATGAGAGGGCAGAAGAGAGCAAAGGAGGAGGGGCAGGACCCAGTAGGATGAGAGGAAAGGGGCTGCCCATGTTCTGGTAGAACAAAGGGCCAGTAACATATCTGGTGGCAGGGAGACATCAGGACATTTTAGAAATCTAACGCTTGCTATTACAGGCCTGTCTCCACTCATAGATTCTCAGAAGTCTCTCCTCCCCACCTCATTCTGTTTTGTTTTTAGCCCGTTTTGGATTTCTGCACTCACGAATGCTTCATGTGCCCAGGGATAGGTGGGGAGAAAAACTCAAAGAAGGGCCTGGAGTCATGTGTACATCTTCATTGTATTGACTGTTACAGCATGCATGGAAACAGACATGGATGCGAAAGGATAAGCTTCAAGCCAGGTGCATGAGGGCCCCCAGCTGACTTTTGGGTACAAAGAAGATGCAGCAGCTTGCCACAGAGTGACAGAGGAGGTCGTGCTGGGAGAGAAGGGAGAATAAGGGGTGCAGGCACCCTGGCCCAACTCTTCTACACAGTGTGAGATGGTGTCTTGGTTTGGGTCTCCCAGATGGGAAGGAATTCGGGGAAATTTCTTTATTTTGGAAATGCAAGAAACAAGGGTAGCGGGTGGTGGTGAAGTGATACACTCAGGAGGTGGAACAGTGGTGGAGGTGAAGTGATACAGTAGGGAGGTGAAACTGGTGGTGGTGAAGTGACACAGTCGGGAGGTGAAACAGTGGTGGGGGTGAAGTGATACAGTAGGGAGGTGAAACGGTGGTGGTGAAGTGATACAGTAGGGAGGTGAAACAGTGGTGGAGGTGAAGTGATACAGTCGGGAGGTAGAACAGTGGTGGAGGTGAAGTGATACAGTTGGGAGGTGAAACAGTGGTGGAGGTGAAGTGACACAGTCGGGAGGCGAAACAGTGATGGGGGTGAAGTGATACAGCAGGGAGGTGAAACGGTGGTGGTGAAGTGACACAGTCGGGAGGTGAAACAGTGGTGGAGGTGAAGTGACACAGTCGGGAGGTGAAACAGTGATGGGGTGAAGTGATACATTAGGGAAGTGAAACTGGTGGTGAAGTGACACAGTCAGGAGGTGAAACGGTGGTGGTGAAGTGACACAGTAGGGAGGTGAAACAGTGGTGGGAAGTGAAGTGACACAGTAGGGAGGTGAAACAGTGGTGGGAGGTGAAGTGATACAGTCGGGAGGTGAAACAATGGTGGAGGTGAAGTGATACAGTTGGGAGGTGAAACAGTGGTGGTGGTGAAGTGATATAGTCGGGAGGTGGAACAGTGGTGGAGGTGAAGTGACACAGTCAGGAGGTGAAACAGTGGTGGAGGTGAAGTGATACAGTAGGGAAATGGAACAGTGGTGTAGGTGAAGTGACACAGTAGGGAGGTGGAACAGTGGTGGAGGTGAAGTGACACAGTCGGGAGATGAAACAGTGGTGGAGGTGAAGTGATACAGTAGGGAGGTGAAATGGTGGTGGTGAAGTGACACAGTCGGGAGGTGAAACAGTGGTGGGGGTGAAGTGATACAGTTGGGAGGTGAAACAGTGGTGGGGGTGAAGTGATACATTAGGGAGGTGAAACTGGTGGTGGTGAAGTGACACAGTAGGGAGGTGAAACAGTAGTGGTAAGTGAAGTGATACAGTAGGGAGGTGAAACGGTGGGAGGTGAAGTGATACAGTTGGGAGATGAAACAATGGTGGAGGTGAAGTGATACAGTTGGGAGGTGAAACAGTGGTGGTGGTGAAGTGATACAGTCGGGAGGTGGAACAGTGGTGGAGGTGAAGTGATACAGTCGGGAGGTGGAACAGTGGTGGAGGTGAAGTGATACAGTCGAGGGGTGGAACAGTGGTCGAGGTGAAGTGAGTGATACAGTCGGGGGGTGAAACAGTGGTGTAGGTGAAGTGATACAGTCGGGAGGTGAAACAGTGGTGGAGGTGAAGTGATACAGTCGGGAGGTGAAACAGTGGTGGGAGGTGAAGTGATAGAGTTGGGAGGTGAAACAGTTGTGGGAGGTGAAGTGATACAGGCAGGAGGCAGTGAATGAAAAGTGAGCTGTGAAACCAGCTGCCACAGTGGGCAATGGGGCTTATGTTTGCAGGGCAGCTGTAGGAGAAGTGAGGGAGCTGGGAGATTCATATTCCTTTCCCCAGGAGTCAGAATTGAGGTTTCCTCGGGTTATTTATATTCCCCAGTACTTCTGCTCTCTTGTGTGTATGGCAGGAGAGACCTACATGGTTTTGGAAAAATGCTCTCGGGTGCAGAGATGCTCTCGGGATACAGCCGCTGGCAGCTGGAAGTGCACTGGAGCGTCCTGGGAGTACAAGTCATGTGGGCAGCCCTCATCAGCCTCTGCTAGAGAGGCCCACAGGGTTAGAAGTATCTCTACCCTCAGTACCTCACTTTCTAGGCTCCTAGAAGTCGTAAGCTGGTCTGATAGAGCCTCACTGAGGTTCTCATGCAAGATCTAGTAGCATAAATCTGACCGTGTGCAGGAGTGGGGTGCAGCAGGTGTGGTATGTGGGTGAAGAGGACAAGGTGAGGCCGGAGGAAGCAGTGAAGACAGTGGGAAGATGGAAGGTTCCAGCCTCACCCACGGGGCAGCGGACTCACAGCAGTGCTCAGTGATTGCCAGGTGGGAGTGAGGGCCAGTGCAGCCATACTCTCTATTTTCTAATAAAACCCAGAGATCTTATGACTTTGGCAGTTAATTAAAATGTTTTCTGAACATCGTATGAGCCAAACAAAACATGTCCAGTGATTGCATCTAGCCTGTAGGCCACCAGCCTGGCTGTTTTTCGTATGTTCTAGTCCCATTCTCTTGCCTGCTAGTTTATTACATGGCTCTGTGTTTCTGGTAGAATTTAGTCTGTCTGCAACCTTGCTATGTTTCATGTTCTTCCCTTGGCAGCAGATAAACTAGTCAAGGAGATGAGCGTTTGGGCTTCAAGTGTGTGTGAGTGTCCAGGGAAGGAGAGGAGGGGAGAGGGTCAACCGGAATGTAGTGTCCGTGGAATTTTCAGAACTCATGATGTTTTGAAAACTATTTGCTGGCTGGAATATTTGTACTTCACAGTGATTGCAAGAAGTTCAAATTTTAGAAGTTGGAGTTTAAATTTTAGAAGTTGCTAGAAGTCGAATAACAGGCAGCCAGTGTGGAACGGAGGGAAAGTGTAGCTTTGGTGACCAGCAGATGCAGAGTTGAGATTCCACCTATGTTTCTTGTGGCCATTGTGGCCTTGGGTCAAGGATCTTCTCTCTGTGCCTCAGTTTCTTTCTGTGTGAAGTGGGGATTGTGCCAAGGATTAAATGAGTCCTGCACTATTACCTATGGTCAGTCCCACTTGTATATGATGGGTACCTACCATGGTAGCTCCCATTCTCTCCCACATGTGAGCTTAACTTTAGGCTCATTCATTTGCCCAGAAGAAATATATTGATCACCTACATCAGACCAAAATTAAATGCTGAGGTGGAAGAGGAAAATAAGGTCAGAATATAGAACATAGAATATATGCCAGGGGGTGGTAACTCTTCCTTTTAAACCAAAAATTAGAGTCATTGTCTTAAAAGGTTGGAGAGAGAGAATGTGTGTGTGTGTATGTGTGTGCACGCATGTGTGTGTGTCTACATACAGTAAAAAAGAACTAGAGACAGTGTTAAACTGAACATTTTTTAATTTAATAAGTGCTCATATTTAAGAAAATTACATGAAAATGTGAAGCAGTAAATATAGGTCAGTTCAGTAAATGTCTGTGTTGGCTTTCGTGACTCCTGGTTTTTAAAAAAATAATGCTGTTGATTTTTTTTTTTTCATTTACTTACCATTTGCTTAAGTATTGGAGTTTTTGGTTTAGGGACATTGACTCTTTAAAACCCAAGATATATAATTGTTCAAATATGTGATGCATGTAATACATAATAGCAAAGTGTAGAGAATGAGGAGAATAATGCCCTCCAAAAACAAAGGCAGCGGGCTAGGTCCTGAGTCTCTCAGACTGGGCAGGGCGGCAGCTGCTGCAAAGGGCTAGAGGAGTGTGATTTGGGATTCAGCCTTTTTCTCAGGTAGGCAGTGATGGGCCATTCGTGGGGTTTGAGTGAGGTCTGGACTGAGAGAACAGAGAAGGAAGAACAGAGGCTAGAGACATTTTAGAGGAAGAACAGAGGAACAGTGCCGACAGGCCAGGAAGGTCAGAGGCTCAGTGTCAGGGCTGCTGGAAGACCGACAGGTGAGGGAGAGCCCCCACTCCCGATCGTGCTGCAGCGCACGGAGCGCTGTAAGCTCATGAGCAGTGTGCTTCGTGCCTGGCTTCGGTTGACTGTAAGCACTGAATTTGGCTGATGAGACGTTGCATGGTCTCCTAATCCCCTTGAGAGACTGAGATGGGTGGATAGACCCTGGGTCCTTAATTCCTCCATGGCGGGGCACTGTGGGAGGGGTGAGGGCCTTAGAAGGGAAGCACACTTTTACCGTTTCTAAGGAGTATAATTTGAGTTCCAAAGTAAACTGGTCTTCCAAGATGGGCTTTGGAGGCAGTAAGGCACCAGGTCAACCTTCAGGGCTTTCAGTGGCTTATTTTTTTATGACGAAAGGCATCGAGGGCTTCTAAGTTGGTTTTTCTTATCAAGTGATTCTTCAGTGTGTGTCTACCTTTACCACAGAAAGGGCGGTCCCTTTCTTTCAGGAGTGGTTCTCTCCGCACTTTCAGGGCAGTCCACTCAAGATGGCACCAAGTGATGAAACAGACACTTGCTAATCTGGACAGAGCAGGAAGAACTTCAACACTCGTGTGTTTGCATACCTTTTTTTGAGGGAGTGCTTTGGTCTGTGTTTAGACAGAAGATTCCGTGCAGAAACTGGACCTGTGCAGGTGAACAAATAGAATTGTGTTAGCAGAGCCGAGAAATCAAGCACAGGACAGCAGAAGGGTTCTTAGGCAGAAGTGCGCCTCTTCCCGAGTGCTGGGGCAGATTACAGCCCTGCTTCACTCTCATTCAGGGCGGGGACTGATTTTCATTGTGTTCTGCTTTCTCTGGTGTCTCTCCTCAAGTTAATAGTAGCCTCAAGTAAAATGCAACCTGTAGATGTTTGTAGTCATCTTGGCCTGGCCATTTAGATGATGAATGAACAGGCTGCTTTCCCTGGTAAGGAAGCCCTGAGGGTGGATGTCCACACTTAGAAAATAATAAGTCTTTCCCGCCCCCTTCCTGTCTTTAATCCAGTGCCCCCAGCCCCCGGTGCCTTTACCTTGAACTTCCTGCATAATCCCAGGTAGAAAAGCCTGACCTGGCTCTGGGCCCACATGAGGCTCTAACACAAAGGCAAGGTCTTTATCTCGCTTTGTCGGTCTTCCCCATTGACTTATCAGAGGGAAACCGGCACTCCCCAGAGACCCTCCAGCACTTCTCCATTGCTTCTGTAGGCCCTTCCCTTCTTCCCTGAGAGGTCAGGAGGAGGTGGCGGGGAGCAGGCACCCCGATCCAGGGTTTGTATTTCCTCACCTGGATTACCTGTGGGCCTTGCATCAGGGAAACCCCAGCCTTGAGTGGGACTGCCTGGGAGAGAGGCTGGGCCCTTCCTGCTGCAGGGGCAGAGGAAGTGGTGGAGAAACGCAGATGTCCATTTCAAATCACAAGGCGGCTTCAGTGTTCCGTGGCGGGGCTCAGCTTTCACGTGTATGAAAAGCTTCATTTGTGTATTCACTGCGTTTGGAAAGAAGGCTATGTTTTGCTTTAGAAATGTCAACAGAACCGTAGCTCCAACAAGGATCAATTAAGAAGGACGTTTCCCAGAGCCGCAAACTTGAGTGAATCTGTGGGGGGAATTTATAAAACATGTGTTAAACCTCTGGATTTTTTTTTCTAACTAACTGCAAAACAACAATTTAATAATTTCCTCTTTTAGGAGGAAAAGGGGCAGTCTTGGATTTTAAATCTTTTTTCTAAAGCAGCACAGCATCTTTTAAAAAGAAAGCCACAAAAGACGACTAAGCTAAGGTGAATAAAATTAAATTTTAAAAATCGAGAACTTCAGTGTCCTAGTCTGGTTTTCCTGAGCAGATCCTGGGATGAGGGCTCACATGCAAGTGGTTCACGAAGGACGTGTTTCCAGGGGAAGACAGGTAGGGGGTGGAGAGACGCAGAGTAGGACAGAAACTCAGGCAGAGCCCCTCAGAGTATGGCCTCAGCCTGATCTGCAAGGGTGCTTGAAGCATGAGTTACACCAAGGTGCTGTCCCACCTCCAGGTTAGGAAGCTGGGTTTTTGTTCTCAACACCAGTCACTGGTTAAGGGCCACTTGGGGAGGAATAAAGTTCCCAGGCACTTCCCACCCAACGGTGAGGTATAGACAGCAGGACTCCAATAGCCTAAGGGCAGAAGAAGACCCACAGTTCTGGCTCTTGGAAGCAAATGAAGACTGAAGCCACTGTGTTGCATATAAAGGGAGTCCAGGGAGCATTGGGTGGGGCATTGAAATTGTTTGCTACAGTAGGTTACCTGCAGCTGGTTTCCTTCATGTTCTGACGGGTATATTACAAGCATGTTGATGAAAGTCTTTGAACGCTTGAGGTGTTTGTGTGATATTCTGTGTCAGTTGCAAACGGGATGTTTCTCCCAGCATCTGAATTGAGGAATTGACATATGTAGATGCGTGTGGAATTTAACAGAGAATGTGAATGTACAGCTATAGTCCATCACCATCCAGCTTGCCAGAGCCTCCTTCTAAGGCTGGGCTTACAGACAGTCCAGGCTCCACTGCTCCCATGCTCTGCCTGTGATGTGTGGTGGCCTCTGGCGTTGTTCTTACTCCAGCGTCTGAGCATGACTAGTGAGCCTGTCCTGCGCTCCCTAGCAAGTCTGTGTTTTAAATCAGTTAGGAATATGTTCGGCTGTATGTAACAGAAAAGCCAACTTTTTTAGCAGCTGACCCTCATGAGATTTTAATTTTTCTTTTGCAATAATTAATTGAGAGGTGGGCATTTCAGGGCTAGTATGAACCTGCATGGTGCCCACAGGAACCCCATTCCTTCTGTCTTTCCTCTCAGTGTGTCTTCATGGGGGGGTTTCAAAGGCTGCTGTTTCCCTGATGCTGCTTTTTGGTTTCCAATTCCAACACTACGGCTGCATTCCAAGCAAGAAGAAAGGGAAGGACAGAGAACAAAATGTCTGCCCCCTTCTAAAGAGCTTTCCTAAAGCTCCACTTGACAGTCTCCACATACATCTCACTGGCCAGAACCATGCCACAAGACGGGGTGGCAAATGAATTTCCTCAGCCGGGCACATTGCCACTCTAGACAGACTCCGAGTTGTGTTTATTGGGAAGAAGGGTAGAATGGCCACTGGGAAGCGCCAGCAGAGTCAGCAGGGCAGAGGCCTGAGCGAGGTAGTGTGTGAGTGTGTACCCCGAGATAAGCAGCAGCGCTGGGGAAGGACTGCCTGCTGCGTCCACTCCCTACGGTAGATGTCAGACCCTGATAATTGGTAAGGTGATCTTGATCTGTCCACCTTATCCATCCTCACTGACATGCGTATTATTTTCATGAAATGAAGCCATTTCAATGATGTTGTCAGTGTATTTGGATTCCTGTCCTTCAGCAGAGGTGCCACAGCTCCATACCTAGGCCAATCCATGCCATACAGGCAAGCTCCAGAACCCCATCCTGCGGACCATTTGGTGTATATCATTTCCAGGCCCTTCTCCACGGTTCTGTTCTTCTCTCCCTGTGCTGTCTCTAGTCTGACATCTTCCTTTTTAAAATAAGAATCCAGGCCTGAACTGTAGTCCAGCCAGCCCGGCACAGTTATTACTGTCCCCAATCTAAACATGGTATTTCTGTTAAGGTGGTGGCCACAGCACAATTATATTGATTCTTGAGGCAGTCCCTTTTTTATTTTCCTGGTCTTTTTAAGTCATCTGGAAGTGTGGTCATGTCATTTTTAGCCTTGCTACTCAAATACAGTCCATGAACCAGTGGTGTGCCATCACCTGGGAGCGTGTTAGAAATGCAGAATCTCAGGCTCCAGCTCTGAGTGGTCAGGATATGCATTTTAACAAGATCATTGGGTGTTTGTATGAAAATAAAAAAATGAGGGTGAGATCTCTAGGGCCTCAGAAAAATCTCAGCTTAAAATGGTCAGGGAGGTACCTTTTTAGAGATGAGAAAGTCACTCAGAGGCTGCCATGGCCTAAGATTGAGACAAAGAGAATGTGTTTGTGTACAACTAAAGAAAAGGAAAAAGGGTTCCCTGGGCAGAGAGTGGCCGGAGAGTCGATTGTACTCAGACTGGCTGTGTACTAACAGGTAATGTACAGGACAAGCAGGACCTCCCCCTGGCTAACTCCTGTAGTTGTTTCTCAGTCTTCTTTCTGGATCCGTCACCATCTATTAGCACAGATAACAACTACCTCTTTTTTTAGTGGGGGTTGGGGGAGGTCTTTAATAGCATGTTTAGAATTGAGGTGTAATATACATACAGTAAAATGCACGCACATAAGTGTACAGATCAGTAATTTTTACACATGTCTATGCTGCTTTAGCCACCACCCACATCAAGAAACAGAATATTCCAGATGATTCCCTCATGCCGTTTCCCAGGCAATACCTGCTCCCCCTCCCAGAGAGGATATTTGAACCCTTATCAACATAGGTCAGTTTTCCTGTTTTTAAATTTCATATGAAATAGAATAATCTAATATGTCCTTTTTTTTTGTCTAGCTTCTCAACCTATTGGTTTTGAGATTAATACATATTATATGTGTATATGTGTGTGTATATATATAATTATATATAGATAATATCAGTGTGTGTTTTTTGTTGCTGTGTGGAATTCCATCATGTGAATAAGCCACAATATGTTTTCTCCATTATCCTAATGGTAGACATTAAAGTTGTTTCTGGTTTTATCTTTTATGAATAAGGATACTAAGATCATTTTTGTACCAGTTTTCATGTGGATATTTTTTATTTATTGAGTAAATGCTAGCAAGTGTAGGTGCTGGATCAAAGGGTCACTGTTTAGCTTTATTAGAAACTGCCAAATAGCTTTCCAAAGTAGTTCTGCCTTTTACACCCTCACCAGCAAGGTTTGAGAGTTTGAGTTGATCCCCATCTTTGTGTACTCTTAGTATTGTCAGTCAGTTTTATTTTAGCCATTCTGATGTGTAATTGTATTTCTTGGTGGTTGAGATCTGCATCTCCCATATGGCTAATAAACACCCTTTCCTGGGTTCCTCAGCTATTGGGACACTTACTTTATAAAATCCCTGTTCAAATCTTTTCCACTCCCTTCTTCTGGGGACACTTTTCTTCTCCTGTGCTATGGGACACTCCCCACCTCAGTTCTCCTCACTGGCCACTCCTTCTCTGCTTCCTTTGTTAGAGTCTCCTTATCTTGCCAGCCTTTCAACATTGAAGACCCCCAGGGTGCAGTCCTTGAAATCCTTTTCTTCTGTGTATGTGCATTCCCTGGATGAACTCTTCAAGTCTCATAGCTTTATATCATGGACATGCTGACAACTCCCAGATTTTCCCCTCCAGCCCAGAGCTCACTCCTGAACTTCAGCCTTGGGTACCAAATTGCCTGTTCAACCTCTCCACTTTCTAACAGGTTTCTCATGCTCAAGATGTCAAAAATGGATTCCTAATCCTCTTGACACTTGTTCCATTTGTAGGAAACAGCAACTCCATCCTTCTTGGCTCTGCCTTTTCTCTCATACCCCACATCTGTTTCTCAAGCAGCCTGTTGGCTGATCCTACAGAATATCTCACAATCCAGCCACTTCCTACCATCACCATTGCTTCCATCCTAGTCTAAGTCACCATCGTGTTTTGCCTCATTATTGATTCGCAATAGCCTCCTTCATAATTGGTTCCCATGCTTCCACCTTTACCTCTTACACTCCTTTGCTCAGAAGCCTCCAGTGGCTTCTCATCTCATTGTAAAGCTTAGCTTTTTGTAATAACTCTAAGGCCCTAGAAGATCTGGTCTCACTGCTGCCTCTGAACATGCGTCCTATCACTTTCTCCCTCATCCTCTCCACTGTAGCCACAGTGGTCTCCTCTGTTCCTTGAAACGCAGTAAACTTACCCCTGCCTCAGGGCCTTGACACTGGCTGTCTCCTTAAATAGGCACATAAGCCACTCCCTTATTTCCTTCTTGTCTCTGCTGAAATGTCACCTAATGAGAAATATCCTACTACTCCAAACACCCTATCCTGTCCTCTTTATCCTGCTTTTCTCCATAGAACCTAAGACCATCTAGCATACTATTTATTTTATTTTTTGAAACAGAGTCTCCCTCTGTCACCCAGGCTGGTGTACAGTGGTGTGATCTCAGCTCACTGCAACCTCTGCCTCCCAGTTTCAAGCAATTCTCCTGCCTCAGCCTTCCAAGTAGCTGGGATTATAGGCCTATGCTACCACTCCCAGCTAATTTTCTTGTCTTATTAGTAGAGATGGGGTTTTGTCATGTTGGCCAGGCTGGTCTTGAACTCCTGGCCTCAAATGATCCACCCTCTTAGCCTCCCAAAGTGCTGGGATCACAGGCATGAGTCACTGCATCTAGCCGGTGTAATATTTGTTAGTTGCTGATTATCTTAATCCTCCTACTGGAATTAGGTTGGGTTTATCCATGTAATATGGAATGACCTTTTTTGAGACAAGGTCTCACTCTGTTGTCCAGGTTGGAGTGCAGTGACACAATCTCAGCTCACTATAACCTCTGCCTCCCAGAATCAAGCAATCCTCCCAGCCTCTGGAGTAGCTGGGATTGTAGGCATACACTACCACACCTGGCTAATTTCTGTATTTTTTGGTACAAAAAAATACATGTTTTAACATGTTTCCCAGGCTGGTCTTGAACTCTTGAGCTCAAGTTATCCACCCACCTCGGCCTCTCAAAGTGCTGGAGATTACAGAGTGAGCCACTGCCCCTGGCCTGGAATGACTTTTTATTCACTAATTCATCCCTAGTAACTGTGGCAGTGCCGGGATGTGGTAGGATCTCAATATTTGTTGCATCAACGAATGGTTGGTTAAATAAACTGAGTATTTGTTGAATATTTGTTATTTGTTGAATAAACTTAATATTTGTTGAATAATGGATAGAAGATGGATATGTCTTTCTCTGTACTTTATGAGCACTCTTTCAGTTACTGTTGTATGTCACACTCGTAGTTTTAAGTAGTTTTTAAAAACTAGTAAACAATGTAATGGATTGGAGAAGTATGCTAATTCCTTATCTCCCTGAAAACAGAAACCATCAGAAATCAGAGAAAGGCTCCCCCAACCTGGTGATCACGTCTTACTGTATGGGATCAGGCCTGAAAAGTGAGTTAGGTCCGTTGGTGCTGGAACTCATCACTGAGGAGCAGCCTATGTCTGTGCCTTCGTGGGTGACAGACAGTGGACCAAGGCCATGCCTGCAGATTCCTCCATGTACCCCTCATTTGAAGCCAGCATCTGTTTACAGCCAGAGCAGTCCTTTGTCCACATGGGTTTCTGCAGTAGCTCATGCTTGCAGCCCCCTTGGTAGGGCTGGAGTGTACACTCTAATCCTACGGACTTGAAATTGTCTGTGCTATGGGTTCTTTAAAACAATCCCAAGTAACACCCATGTCTTGGTTAGGTATCCCCAGAAGCAAATCCTGAGATATGAATTCAAGTTTAAGGACCTGAAGTTTGTTTGGGAGGTAAAGGTAGGGGGATATATTAGGAAGTGAGAGAGAGAAAAGAAAGCAGCAGGAAAGGACAGGGTGTCAAGCCAGCCACAGCTCTGGGCAGCTGGCTTACTCCCACTGGGGAGCCTTGGATCCACACAGAAAGCTCCATGCGGTTCTTTTTCCTGAGTGGTGAGGAGTCTGGGGCCTTTATCCACCTGCCCCCAACAGTTGTTGATTGAGGGCTGCTCCTGAAGGCATTAAGATCTTGACACTGCTGGCTTGCTGTTTGCAGGATCCAGAGCAGTTTTATGACTACAAAACGCCCTCAGGTGAAAAATTGCAGGTGTCGGCAGCTGGAGACATGGGGCAGGAGATCTGGAGGAGCACCAGTGGGGTCTGCTACAACCTGTGACCACCGCACAGACGAGACAGCCTCTGGCTTCTCAGTGACTGGGCCACATCTCTCTCTTTCACTCACTCTTCTTTCTGATACTTGCTAACACAAAATACAGAATGCAGAGCAGCAGTTCATGGGCTATAGCATTTGAAGAGATTAAATACAGGCCTCCAACCACACAGGCCATCTGGAAGCTTTGGCCTCTAGATGGGGACACAACGAGGTCATCTCTGCTTTCAGGGAGCTCTCAGAGTCTCGGGAACAGATGTACATGGCCCACCAGAGTGTGGCTCAAGGCCAGGGTGGATTGGGGAAAAGGTGAGTGATTTAGCACTGGAGGATCCTGTTTGTAGCCAAGGCTGCCAACATGCAGAAGCCAGTTAGAAGGGCTTAAGTGGGGAGGGTACAGGTCTACCTGTGAAGCTGGGTCATAGTCATAGTAATTACAATCACCTACTATAGCCTCACAATGAGCCATTATAAAAATAAAGAAACTGGGGCACTAGAAAGATTTCTCAGCTCTAGGATGATGCAGCCAGGAAATAGCATAGCTGGGATTTGAGCCCAGCCTGTCTGGACACTGAGCTTGTGTTTCGTCCTCTGTGCATGCACTTCTCCCAGATGAAGATTTGCCTTCATCCAAGGGGAATGTCTGTGTGAGACAGTAACAGCCTCTGATAGGTTCCTGTAGATTGGCCGGGTGGTTAGAGCTGTGCATTGGGAGGTCTTCTCCAAAGTATCCATTTTCCTCTGGGAGGGTTAAAGAAGGACCTTGCAAAGCCCATGGCCTTTGAATAGAGAGCTCTGTTCTGTCTATAGTGACTCTCCTCAAAAGGCAAATGCAATTCTCTAAAGCTTTACCGAAAAGCTTTTCTCTAAAGGCAAAAAATGAGGTGGCTGCTCTCTGGGTGGAGCAGAGAAAAACAATCAGGCAGGAGAGTGGGGCTGTATTTGAGAGGGTGGGAAGTGGCCCAGGAGACCTCGCAGTGCGGTGAGCTGCAGGAGACTTCACCGTGTGGTCACCTGCAGGAGAGGAATTGCTAACCCTCCTCTAAAGAATGTCACTCTCTTGACAGCCACAGTTGGAAAATGTGTAATCTTGGGTGCCTCCTTGCCTGGGTGTCTTCATTATGAAAGCTCAGTCTTTCTCAATGTGGCCCAGGTCTCCTCTGAAAAGAGGTGTGAGAATTCCATTGACACTCAGCACCTAGAAGCCAGAGACCCCGAAACCCAAAAGTGGATCACATAGGGGCCTGTCCCTGGGGAATGCACAGCGAAAGACTCTGCCCCCCAGCAGGCTCCAGGTGTTGGGGTGAACGGAGATCCCACTGCTTCCACTACTCCCTCATTGGTCTCCCTGGGGACATATTTTTTGAACATATTTTGCTCACAAATTATCATCTCAGGGTCTGCTTCTAACCAGACCTAAAACAGATAAGTCCCCCCTTTTTAAATTAGTAACCTTGGTTTATTAGAGCAGAAACTTCCCAAATTACCGATCTGACCAATTAGATATGTTTTAATTATTTTATGGCCACAATCTTTTCCTTCTCATGAACCTGTTTGGATATCTTACCTCTGTAATACAACCTAACGTAAGTTTTCTTTGAAAGTATTTGTTCTGAGAGATTATTTGTTCTGAAGGAGGCCCAGTCCAGTTGAATGCAATCTAAAGTGTTTGATCAGTTGGATTGCTGAGATTACAACTTTCTTTTTCATTAACTATTAATACTTAAAATATTGACATGTTAAGTTTTTAATCTTGCTTTTTTTTGCCTTTAAAACAGATCAATTATATCTTAAACGTTTCACCTTCTATTCGGTTATTGTGTATCCTTTATTTAGTATATTTGTATCTGTAGTCATAAACAAGATTTCTCTGTCATTTTATTTCTTATGTGTTTGTCAGATTTTGGTGGCAGACTCTAGCTAGTGTTTGTGAAAATAAGCAGAAAGCTTGCACTTTTCTCTGTGCTCTGAAGACACAACCGCCATAGTTGCAACGGCAGGCAGTGGGAGCTGTCCCTTACTGAGAGCTTGTTCATGTGCCAGAGGCTGTTCAGCACTTAACTTTTATTAACGTGTTTAATCCTCACAGTGACCTAATGAGGTATGAGCAGTTACCATCTCAGTTTTCCTGGTGAGGAAACCATGGCTTAGCAAGGTTAAGGAAGTGACTCAACTTCCTTAGTGAGTGGTGGGGCTGAGAATGAGGCGCAGGTGGGCTGGTACTTAATCTCCCTCCCACAAGTACCAGCTTCCTTGGTGAGTGGTGGGACTGGGGTTGAGGCGCAGGCAGGCTGACTCCAGTGTGCTGTAATGCATCTTCTTTGCATAAAGAGGCTTATTTACATGTCTGATGGGGTGTGCTGGCTGCCCACGTGGCTTTGTGGATGTTACCCTCTGGAGGGCCAGGTGCTTTGTGAATTAGATATTTCTCATTACATCATGGCCAGTTTTTCGTGCAGGGGGCAGTGGGCAAGGAAGCATTGATGAATTTTCTGAGACAGCTGCAATTTGTCTAAACAAGGCTTTCCCTTCAGTACCCAAGGATTCTGGTACACAGGCCCAGCTCCCCACCAGTCTCCCCTGGAGTGAGCTTTCCTAAGGTACCCAAGTGTCTCCACTCCAGGTCCTGGAAAGCTGGCAGCAGCCTCACTCTTGGCTTTTCCTCTCTGGAATTAATTTGTCCCCAAGTGAACTCAAAAGGAAGAGCACCTATGAGAGCTTTGCCCTTGAATGGGGCCGGGAAGGTGGAAATAGCATGGTCTATCCTGTTTTCTCATTTGCCAGTTGAGCATTGAATGATTGGAAGTGGAGTACAATGTGAAGTCTTATCCTTTGTGAGTCAGGTGGCTTGGGCTGTCTCTAACGCCACCACCACCATCCAAGTCAGGCTCTATATCATTGGGAAAAACCCAGATTCTCTGCAGAAATACAACACAAGTGACTTGCTGGATGCTGGTGGCTTTGTGCCGTTGGCATGGTGGGTCTGAAACTCTTACAGACACCAAAGAAATCAGTAAGTTATGGAATCATTGACTATACCCTGTGTCAGCTGGAATCCTGTGACATGTTTTAGTTTCCTAGTGTGCAGAGTACAATGAGGGTGATACTGGATTGTAGAACATCTGTGATTTTCATGTTATAAAAGCCCTTATTTTTGTTTGTTTTATTTTAAGTCAAAAGCAATTTCCACCAATAAGAGACTGAGTGAATAACAGGAACCCCATTGTTTGCATGGTTCAGAGTTAGGCATTGCAAAGATAACAATTTACCTCGATTTCAGAGGTCTGAAGGAGTTAGCGCCCCTCCCGTCAGTACCACACTTACAAATGGGAAAGTGTGAATGTTGGCTGGCTTGATCAGGAGTGGGATCACGATGGCACTCACTGTTTCATTCAGCAAGGTTATCATGTGTTTAACAGGTATTAAGCATAGTTATCATTTTTCCTTACTTTAGAAGATAAGCCAAAAAAAATTTGACCTTAATGAAAATAGAGGATTTTTAATGGAGAGCAGAATTTTTATTATAAAAGTACCATTTACACATGTGGTCACTGCTGAAAGTCATTAGCTGGTGGATAGATCCAAACTTTGAATCTGAATCTTGTCATAGGAGGGTGGAAGCTCAAGCTGTAAAATACCTAAAAGGTTGTATGTTACATATGGAATGAAGCCCTGGGAAGGGAAACGGTCTGTTGAAAGTCACAAGGCCAAATGACATAGCAGGTTTTTGGTCCTTGTTTAAGAAAACTAAATCTAGGTTCAGAATAGATTCTTCTTTCTCCCACCTCTCTGAACATGCAGCTTGGTGCAGAAGAGCTCTGAGGCCCCCTCCCAGCCCTTGTTTTTCAGCTCAGGGATACCATGTGTATTCTGTAAAATGCTCACCTGCTTTCTGTATCGGCTTTCTAGCCAGTTGCAGTGTGCAATATTAGTTTTGGCTTTGGGAAGTGAGGTTTCTTTGACTTGGCTGGAAGTGTACAGCAACCATTTTATTTTTCTTGTGCCTCATGAATTAATAGGGCAGTGAGAGGGAAGAGCGTGCACACTGAGCATCTGAGCTTTTTTAAAGCCATGATTCACCCAGCTTTCTAGTATAAAACACTTCCTCTGGCCCAGCCCGCGCAAACTCTCACCCGCTGCTCAGTCCTCACATTTGTTCATCTGGAAAGAAGGGATGTTGTAGTGGGGCAGGTCCTATGTGGTATCTTCCTTTTCTGAAGTCATTCATTCATTCTTTTCCTGGTGGGGACTTAAGGCTGGAGGCAGCGAAAAATGGAAAGGCTGGTAGAGTCTGGCAGCTCTGTGGGGCGGGTGTGTCATTTGGGGGAAAGTACAAACATGGGGTGGAAGTGAAACCAGAGGAAGTTTGACTTTGCAGAGTGAGGACCCAGGCAAGTTCAGTTTTACACTTTGGCTCCGTCTCCTTCCCCTGCACACATGAGTCGGCCCCAGGAGAACCCTGTGTCCTTGACTCTTCCTGCTAGCCCTTTGAGCTATCAGTATGCCCTCTCTCCATCTTCTCCCTCTGGAAATCTCCCTCTCGGTCTCAGCTGGACTCTCTGGACTTTTTGATTCTGCTTCTTCCCAAAGTGCTGTTTTCCATTCTTTTTCCTGAGATGTACTGACTCAAGGGTAAATGGTACCTGTCAGTTACAAAGCCTGAAGCCATAGATGCATAGGTGCAAGTGGCTTATGTGAGTAGTGATTCCAGAAAGTAAGAAAGAAGGAAGAAAAGCCTGGAGGAGGGTATGTCTTTGAGGTCACTTCCATTGGTGCTGAGACTTTTTGAGAAGCATGTAGAAAGTCACCCAGAAGTGCTTGCCTGCAGGACAGGAAACTGGAACACTCACCCTCCAAGCTCCAATGCCAGGTGGTTAAGGGCTACCTCCAAGGAATGGATTGTCCCGCCCTGGCCAGGGGTGTTACTGAGTTTGGGTGCCCTCAGAACACTACTAAAGATGGCACAAAGCTGGAACCATCAGAGTTGGGCCAGAATGAAGTAACACGGAACATCTAAGTCATATTCTAAGCCATTTCTGACCCTGATCCAGCCCAGGATCCCAGCACAGGAGTTCAACCTGTAATGGCTTTCTGACATTTGAGCAAAAGCATCAATAGTTCTTCTCACGACCACAATCAGCTTACTAGGATTTTTCTATAGGCTGAAAGAAAAGACAGTCTATGTTCTAAGTACAGATGAACAAGTGAAAGTTTGTGCTCTGGAGGGGTTTGGGGTAAGGGATTGAACCTAGACCCTGCTGCTTTCTGATCCCTGTTCTTGACACTGGATATAAATTAAGAAAAATGTTGAATCTAAAAATGTCTTAAAAGTTAGGACATGTAACCTATACTGTACAAGAAGTTAACACCTAAGCAAATAAAATCCAGACTTTGAAAAAGGTAAAAATAAGGAACTGATTTACTTTAATCACAAGTTTCTTCTGCTTACACAATGATTCATACTGAAATTTTTTTAAAAACTTTCTTAACAAAGTTCAGTGCAATTCACATAAAAAATCAAATGTACTTCAGTAATTTGCCAATATTTACTTAAGGATTTAGTAATTTAGTAATGTTTACTAATTTTTTTCAGTGAGCTCTTTTCTGTTTAAGTGGGTTCTCGGAAGTGGTTGCACCTTCAGCAGGCAAGGAAAATATTTCTTTGAAGGCATTTATGAAGCACTTCTCTTGTTTTTATTATGTTTGTGTTCTTCTTATATTTCTTTTTATTTGCAGTACCCTCAAGTACTTTGAAGGTTTGGGGACAGTAAATAAAATTGATGGCCATTTTTTGTCATGTATCTTCTGAGTTGGTTGTTTTTCTATGTTCAGTATCTCATTCCTCAGCACCCAG
The DNA here is from genome assembly GCA_963574635.1 of Cheracebus regulus. Lineage (NCBI taxonomy): Eukaryota > Metazoa > Chordata > Mammalia > Primates > Pitheciidae > Cheracebus > Cheracebus regulus. Next base: position 53,693 of record CAUYQU010105109.1, read on the forward strand.
GGGACACAAGTACAAAGTGAAATGAGGCAACGTCCGGGTCGCCTGTGCACATTCCACTTCTCTCCAGGCCCTGGCATCTCTTCTTTCCAGTAGATGGGCTTCAGCACATGATCGCACCACTTGGAGCCTAGTAAAATCCATGCTACTGTTCTGCCATTATTGTTTTATTCTTTCTACTAATGTTTTCACCTATGGATATCAGTTCTACCTCTCCTTGGGGCTTTAACCCAAAAGGAATAATTGGCCGTGGCTTCTTAGAAAGTGGTGTGTGGACAGGCTGGGGCTGCCCTGCCCTTGGCTGGCAGCACAGCTCTGCAAGGGGGGTGGGTGGGTGACCACATTTCGTGGCTACCCCTTCTTGAGTGCTTCCTGTGGGCTAGGCAGGACCTAGATAGCTCAAAGGTTTCCCATTTGTTCTCCACAGCAGCTCTGTATTCATTAGCATACAAATCACCCCCAAATCTGGTGGGCTTAATACAAAACACCATTTCTCTTTGCTCATAACTCTAGGGGTTAGCTAGGCAGTTTCTCAGTTCTGGGCCAGGCTCAGCTGTTCTTGGCCAACCTTGCCCATGTGTCTGTGGTTAGCTGCAGGTCAGGTGGAACCCAAATGTCTGGGATGACAGGAATGATTTAGCTAGTGGCTCCCATCTCCCAGCAGGCTGGCCCAGGCTCCCGTAGGGTTCCAGAAGACTGAGTAGAAGTTCCAAGGCTTTTTGAAATCTAGGCCTGGAATAGACAGCATCATTTCTGCTGCATTCTGTTGGTGAGAGCAAGTCATGATTCCAGCTCAAATTCAAGGAGGGGGAATAAAGTCTGTCTCGTGATGAGAGTAGCTGTAAAGTCAAAACTGCAAGGGATAAAGTTAAAGGGAGGGGTGGAGAGTGGTCATTTTTGCAAACTACCCCGACTTCTGAGCGGTAGGTATAATTATCCCAGTGGTTCTCAACCAGGAATGATTTTGTGCCCTAAGAGACAGTTCACAGTTTTTGGAGAAATTTTTGGTTTCCACAACTAGTGCAGAGCTATTAGCATTTAGTGAGTATGCCAGGGATAATGCTGAATACACACCAATGCACAAGACAGCTCCACAAACAGCAAAGAATTATCCAACAATGCATAAGACAGCCCCACACACAGCGAAGAATTATCCAGCAATGCACAGGACAGCTCCACACACAACAAAGAATTATCCAACAGTGCACAGGACAGTCCCACACATACAACACAGAATTATCCAACAATGCACAGGACAGTCCCACATACAACAAAGAATTATCCAGCAATGCACAGGACAGCTCCACACACAACAAAGAATTATCCAACAATGCACAGGACAGCTCCACACACAACAAAGAATTATCCAACAGTGCATAGGACAGTCCCACACATAGAACAAAGAATTATCCAACAATGCACAGGGTAGTCCCACACACACAACACAGAATTATCCAACAATGCACAGGACAGCTCCGCACACAACAAAGAATTATCTAACAATGCACAGGACAGTCCCACACACACAACAAAGAATTATCCAACAGTGCACAGAACAGCCCCACACACAACAAAGAATTATCCAACAATGCACAGGACAGCCCCACACACAACAAAGAATTATCCAACAGTGCACAGAACAGCCCCACATACAACAAAGAATTATCCAACAATACACAGGATAGTCCCCCACACAACAAAGAATTATCCAACAATGCACAGGACAGACCCACATACCACAAAGAATTATCCAACAATACACAGGACAGCTCCACACACACAGCAAAGAACTACCTAGCCACAATGTCAACAGCATTGAGGCTGAGAAACCCTGGATTATCCCTTTTTACACATGAGATGAGGGTCTTACAGGTCTCATAAGTGGTGGAGCCTAGATTTAATCCCATTTCCATGCTCTTCAGCACTCACTGTGCTAGCATCCCTCTCAGTTATATGGAAATGTCAGGCCACTTTAGCATGATGCTGTTTAAGTCTCAGCTTGTCTGCAAAGCAGCACAATATAGTGGTTAAAAGGAAGGTTTTGTCACCAGACTTTCTGGCTTAAGTCTGCCCCCATCCCAACACCACTTAATATGTGTGGGACTTTGGGCAGGTTCAATGATGTCTCTCCCCTGGCCTTAGTTTTCTTCTTCTTTTTTTTACTGCCACCTCAATTATGGAACAGATGCCTCAGTTTTCTTATCTGTGAAACTGAGCTAAGAATAACATTGCCCTCATACACGTGTTGCAAAGATTAAATTAGACATTCATCTAAAGCACTTAGGACCATACCTGAGACATAGTAGCCATTAGTTATTCTTGTCTGATTCTTCTTGCCCTGATCCAGTGCCCACCATAAACCCCTAGTCATGCTGCTGACCTGGCATGTGAAGCTGGCTGGGAGGAAAGAGACTTTTCTCTCCCAGCAAAGTAGTAAACAGGCTTTCTCATGCATTCATCCATCTGGGAGCTTGGCACACAGGACAGATCCTTTCACTTAAGTGTCCCAAGGCCAATTCTGAACCATGGAAGCCATCTTTGAGCGTCACTTTTCCTTTCAAAACCCCTGCAAGGGCATAAAGATAGGGGACTAAATAGGGACCAAATAAGTGAGTCCATGCTTTGGAAATGCTGACCTGAGGATGTGAGGAAGGGGAGAGCCGGGAGCTGAGTGGCAGCGTAAGGGGAGGGCTCTTCCTCCCCTGGTAGGCAGAAGGGCAGGTGTGACTGGGGCTCACATGGCTGGACTGGGCGGACACCTGCCGTCACACACAAACCCATGCTTTCAGAAGAAGGCGTAAGGCCTCCTTGTATGGGGGCATCATCACGTTCACCCATTGTCTTCAATTTGAGAAGCTTATGTGGGAGGAGACAGAGCACATCTTTGGAGAAGATAGGTTTTGGAAAGTCTGGAGGAGACAGCATGAATCCAGGGTTTCTAAATACTCTCTCCATGAAACTTCCATTCTGACAGTAGAAAGAGGAAAGGACTCTAGCTGACTCCTTGTGATAGAGCAAACCAAGCTGAGTGTTGTATTTACTGTTCTGGACTTATTTTCACAAATATTCAGCTCAGAATCCACCAGGGAGGGGAGGAACACACCTCCTGTGCCACAGGAGTTATACTGGGGACAGCCACCTGCGTCATCCCAGGGGACACTCCTGTGAGCACAATCCTGTGAGCACACTCCTGTGAGCCCTGTGGAGCAGGAATTGTTATTCCCATCTTACAGGGGTGACAACTTAGCTCAGAAAGATTGCAGTTTGCTACAGGTCACAAAGCTAGTAAGTAGCAGAGCTGAGATTGGAACCCCCCGTCTGTCTGATGGCAATGCTTCCTCTTTTGCTGCTCTGCCTCACAATTAAATGGAGTAGGACCTGATCCCTGACATCGGGGAACTGACGGTGTTGTCAAGAAATAAGTAGCGCCCCGCGCAACACACACACACACACACACACACACACACACACACACACACACACACACAAATAGAGAACAATAAAATATAACGTCAGCGGATGAACCCACGAGCATGGCTTGTGTGGGAGAGCATCTTGATCCTGGGCTCACAGGGCTGTCGGCTGAGCATGACAATTATCCTGGCTTCATGGTAACCTTTCAGAGGAGCTCTGAGTCCTGAACATTGGAGATGGATTCTTTATTTGGGGAGTGACTACATAATTTAACCATGTGTTACTTTTTAATTTTACCAAACTGGGATCCTTTAGGAGCTGCAAGGGACAGTGTGAATAATTAGCTCTAGGACAACAGGTATAAGCCAGGGCTATCCTGAGCAGTTAAGATGCATGGTGACCCCACTTATGGCTAAAATACAAGGAAGCCTTGGTGATGCCACAGCTTCCTGACGAGGGAATGAGGGGCAAGGCTCTGGGCCCTGGAGCCAGCTGAGGGGACCCCTGTATCCCCCTGTCTCACTCCGGGCCTCTGCTTCCTCATCTGGATAGCAGCTCACAGCGCCCCACTGTGTTATCTGTTGCTGTGTCACAGATCACACCTCAAAACCTAGTAGCTTAAAACAACAACATTGCTTAGCCGTCATGTGAGTTGGGGATTCCAGGGTGGTTCTGACTCCAGGTGTCTTAGGAGACTGCAGTCAGGATGTTGGCTGGGGCTGCAGTTGTCTGAAGGCTCCACTGGAGGATCTGCCTTCCTTGTGCCCCTCGCTTGGCTGGCTGTTAGCAGGGGGCCTCAGTTCTTCTCCACATGGGTCCCTCCAGCAGGTAGCTCAAGTGTTCCACGACTTAGTGACCGACTTTCCCCAGTGATACCATCCAGGAGAGCAAGGACTGGGCAGAAGCTCACCTTTTCATGACTCTCAGAAGCCACACAGCATCACTCCACATTCTGGTTTTCAAAAGCGAGTCACTAAGTCTGGCCTGCATTCGGTGTGAGGGGAATCATAGCTCACTGTAACCTTGAACTACTGGGCTCAAGCAGTCCTCCCATCTTAGCCTCTGAAGTAGCTGGGACTATAGGTGTGTGCCACCATGTCCTGCTCATTTAATTTTTCATAGAGATGGTGTCTTGCTTTGTTGCCCAGGCTGGCCTCAAACTCCTGGCCTCAAATGATCCTCCCATCTCAGCCTCTCACAGTGATAGGATTACAAGTGTGAGCCACTGCACCTGGCCAAGGCTTCACCTTTCAAAGGGAGGAGTGTCAAATAATTTGTGAACATACTTTATTTGTGAACACATAATTTGTGACCCTGTATTTAGTCAGTGTTCTACCCTTAGAAGTTAAGTAGTATGTGTAAAGTGCCTGCAGTAAGTACCCGGCACCCATTAAAAATGGAATCTTGGCCCTCCAGGTTCCAGCAGCTGCAGTCCTGAATGCTGGTGGACACGGACCGGGTCGGATGTCCAGTAAGCCCTGCAGACAAAGATGCGCCCAAGTCACCTTTACAGTTGGTGCCTGAGGAAGTTAGGTCAGCTCTGAGGCTCCCCCAGATGTGGGACACTCTGCGGGGCTCCAGGTGGCCACAGAGGGTCCTGCCTCAGTGTGGACATTCCCGTGTGTCCTCCTGAAACCCTCTGATGAGCACCCTTCCACCCTTTGGTGCCTGAAGCCGTGGTGGCTGGTTGTCCTTCCCGCCTGGGGAGACCGGGCCTCGGAACTACAGCTCAGAGGCCTACTCTGTGGACTGTCCTTTCTAAGGCCTTCGTTACATTTGCTTGTCTGAACACTGTGAGGTATCTGTACCTGTTTTAACTCTTCTAGTGACAAGCAATCAAAAACCTGAATTGGTGTAGGTAAAAGAGCATGTAGGGTTTTGCAACCTGAAAATACCTAGGGTCGGCTTCGACCACAGTTTCTGGTTGGACCTCTGAAAGTTGTCAGTGTCTTTCTTGCTCTCCATCTGTCAGCTTCTCTTCCTTGTTTTGTCTTCATTCTCAGGCTCTTTGTCCCCTCAGGGTGGCAAAATGGTTGCCAGGCCACGGTGAATGAATAATCTCATTTCCTAACAGTTCTTGCAAAAATATCATTGAGTCTCATTGGTCCAATTGGATTGAGTCTGGGTCGCATGCCCACCTCTTAGCAGGTTGGGAGTGAGGTGGAATGGGGAGGCGATGGCTCCCTAAAGGGAAGGGTGGATGCATGTGGGTGGCAAGAAACAGCTGTCTGCCATGGTACTGTTACCCTCTTTTACCAGTGAGGTGTTGGTACTCAGCAGGCAAGTAGCTTGGCCAGAGTCTTGTAGCTAATAGCAGGTGCAGACCCTCACCCTCCTGCCCTGCTCATGGTGGTGAAGGACAAGGGTCTCACTACTGCAGTCCTTGGTCCTGAGCACTTTTGCCATCTTCCACTTAAAGCTCTAGACAGACCAGCAGCTCTGGAAGTGACTGGGTTAAAACCCCACCGGCTGGAGGCAGTGGCGTGGGATGATGGCTCACTGATGGGACACAGACATTCTGTCTCTCCTCTCAGAAACCCTTTGAAGAACTCGGCTGTCTGGACAACAAAAGTGGGAGCTTTTGTTGTCTAGAAGTTCATGGGACCTTTCCTTTCACCTTTTAGTGCTGCCTAAGTGTAAGATTTAAGTACAGCATTCTTTTCCCACGTGTCATTTTTCAGCAGTGAAAAACTCATTGGCTGAGGCCACACAGTTGGCGCTCCCTCCTCCACCATCCCCTAGAAGCTTCAGTGGAAGGGATTGATGCCGTCTCCAGATGCAGAGCAGGCCCATGGATTGAGCCACAGAGGGAGGAGGGTGGAAGGTCTCAAATTAAGAAGACAAGAAACAAGTGCTCTCCCCAAAGAAGCAGAAAGTCTGACTGTGGAACGGAGCTGGTTGGAGCTGGGGAGGGGGCGCGGGAGGTGCTTTCAGCACTCCCTTGTGAGATCATGGAAGAGGGCAGGAAATCTGAATCTGCTGCCAAAGAAAACTTGCTTTGCTTTTTATAAAAAGCCTGTTGAGCTTTCTTCACAAGGGAGCTGCTGGTGGGGACTCTCGAATGGGCATGCTGGCTGCAGCAAGGGTCTCCTGGCCAGCCCTGAAGGCCGGGGCCACTCCGCTTGCAGCCACACGCAGTTCCTGGGCTTAGGATGACCCTCCAGGTGGATGAGGTTCCCTCTAATCTTTTTATTTCTGGTTGGGAAACCCCACACAGACCAGATTCTGTCTCATGGTTTAAAAGGCTGCATGCGAAACATTTCCTCCCCTGGAAGAAATGCTGCTTGGAGCCACAGGTCTCCCTCTGTAGCCTGAGGGCCGAGGGTACAGTGGCTGCGGATGAACCTGGCAGGATGTCCCCCATCAGGACAGTCACAGGGAGGCAGCCTGGGGTGGAGCAAATGCAGGAGCCGTGGAGCCAGACTGAACTGGGTTGGAATCCCAAGTTCAGCCACTTCCTAGCTGCATGGATACTGGGAAGTTCCCCGAGTTCTCAGAGGCTTGATTTCCTCATCTGTAAGGCCGTGAGCATGAGACCTACCTCACGGTGTCAGCGTTAAATCAGACAGGGCAGACATGGCGAAGGTGCTCTGTACATGCTTTGTCCATTCCCTCCTCCTCCTCTGGGCTCCTCTTCTGCATTTTCTCACCACAGGATCATTCTAAAGTAGTCTAGTCCCCTTTATTTTAGAAGGAGAGCTGGAGGCAGCTTGCAGGAAGGTATCATCTGGATGTCGCAGTGACAGCTGGTGGCTGGTGAGGAGTCCACAGGCCAAGGGCAAGCGGCCTTGCAGACTTCTCAGCATCCCCTGCTGAGAAGGGGCGCTCAGAGTCCATGCGCTCAGCAGGCAGATTCCTCCCCTCTGCCATGAGACTGTCCTCCATGTGGGTCTGCCCAGGAAGCTGCTTCCTCCCCAAGGGAAGGCAGCCGCCACTGGTTTGAGAATCTAGATGAGTGCCACTCAAAGCATGGTCTCCTGACCGTTAGCATTCACACCAGCTGGGGCCTGGTCAGAAAAACAACTGTGGGTTCCTCTTCAGACCTACTGAGTCAGAAACTCTGGGGGGAGTCCCAGCATTGTTTTAGCAAGCCTCCGTGACTCAGATGCATGCCACAGTTGAAGAGCCAGTGTGCTACAGGCAGGTTATCCCAGAGTAGAGGAAGAAAACCTCCTCTCCACCGTGTACTCTGAAGGCCCCATTGCATATGGACATCTGTGAGGCACTGTGGGACCTGAGGCCAGACTCCTAACTCTCGTTCTCACTCTACCACATAGTTGTTGTGTGACCTTGGAAGTTCCTTTACCCTCCCTGAGCCTCTGTGTCCACATCTGCAAAATGGAGCAATCATAATACTTGTAGGGTTTTTGAGAAGCATCAGTCTGTCCATCCTAGCAAAATGCTTAGTAAAATGCCACGTGGTCAGAATTCAGGACAGGTTGGCTTCATCCTGAGCAAAGAAAACTCTTGAAAAATTTCTTTTAGAGCCTAATAGCAATAACCATCACCATGGTGGCAGCCACCAGAGTAACTCATTCTAGACTGTGGGTTAGGAAATACGATCTGTATTTTTACAGGGAGGTACTTAAGGCACCCCTTGGTAAGTGGTAAAGCCAAGTCAGTTTGAAAAAACAATCATTGTGCAATCACGAACTGATACATTTTCAGGGTCCCAGTTCCATCCCCTAGGAAAATGTGAAGAGGGGAGTGGCTTCAACATGCTGTTCAGGTCCTCCGCCCTCATTCCCTGGAGGCTGGTAGGGACAGTGTGAGAGGGATCCTTCCCAAAGGAGACAAAGAGAAAACACATGGGAATGATAATTAAATGAATCCGTGTTTAAGGGACACTTAAGTGGATTAAAATCAATATGTAGTCATGTAAATTTGCAGAGCCATCCTTAATGTTTGGTGGGTGTCTTTCTTTGTTTAAAAGATCCAGTTTGCTTGAAACTGGCTGCCCCGGTGAAGCATGAGATGGGATGAGAGCTTCACAGGACCTGGAAGACCGCCTGCTCAGAGCCTGACATGTTTACACTGCCTCTGACTGGCATCTCGGTGACAGAAAGAAGAAGAGGGGGACTAGATATTTTTGTGTGATAGTCTCTTTCCTGCTGTCTTAGGCTGAGTTCCCTAAAACAAAATCCTGAGATAAGACATCATGTAAAATGAATTTGTTAGGAAGTGTTCTCAGGGGAATGGGAAATAGAGCTTCAAAGGGAAGGAGGCCAAGCAAGGGTGTGATATCAAGCACAGTCCCCAGAGGGAGAAAGAAGGTGGGCGACTTTGGCACAGTCACACCTCAGTGTCCCAATCAGGGACAAAAGAGCGTGGCTGAGGATTCCCCCAAGGGGATGTGAATGCCCAAGCACTTCCATCTCTCCACGTTCATGCAAAGAAGGTGCCAGCAGCCCTGTGGCCATCCTGCAACAGAAGACACACAGATGCTGGCGTCTGGGGAGTCAGTGTGCACGGCCAGGCATGGTAGAGACCCCTGGTTGGAGCTCCATGATGTGGGATTTACATCCTGCTCATACTCTGCTGTGAGAGCAACGGTGTGCAGTCAGTCCAGCCCTGTGAAGCAGAACTGAAAAGCAGTATGGAAAGCAAGACACATGAAAACATTTTCAAAGGGAGAAAAAGAATGAGCAAAACTGTCCTGCAGAGGAGAGAAATATTGAAAATGACATATACGGACACAGAAAATGTTCAGTCAGCTACTTCTGCAGGGTCAAAGCATGGGAAGTGATCGGTAAACGCCAGTTCATCTCTCCCTTGCAGCCAAGCCAAGCTCCTGACATAATCGGAAGTTGAATATATTCCAGTAAGTTCAGAACAAGCATACTAGATCTTAAGGCAATCTCATGGCCCTGCGGGTCGTCCTTTTTTTTTTCTTCCCAAAGAAATTAGTTTTCCAAAAAAAACGACTATTGAAATTAAATTTAGAATTTAGCCATTGCCAAAACCAAAAGCAACCCTTACTATTTGTATGTGCAAGCTGTTTTAAACAACTGTCCCATTAACTGAAAAATGTCAAAAACAAATATGGGAGAAAACCAAGGTAATCCAGTAAGGCAGAGCCTGTCTCCCTGTGCTTCATCATTTAATTATATTAGCAGGTCCTTCATTCAGGGCTCTTATAAAACTGTCTTGCAGTTGTTCTGATTGTGTATTGATCACTGAGGTTCATGACATCGGGCTTGTCTTTGATGTGTGCATAATCAGAACACATTAAGAGACAGCCTGTGCACCCCTTCCTATCCTCGTGGGCATTTCCTAAAGCTTCAGCCCTAAGCTGGTATGTGTTTCTCTGTTACATCAACTCCCAAGGCAATTACTTTACATCTGGTATTTAATGGAAAAGCTTCTGAGGACAGGGATATACCCACATACCTCCACACCTGGCACAGTAGATAAGCTCACTCTCTGTTGAATAAGTTGGTGACTTCTGCCTACTGAAGCCACAAAGGTCTGTTCACAGTCTTTAAGTCTGGTAAAGTTCTGAATAAGTAAACCCTCAGTTACATCAGGCAGTTTACGAATGCTGTTTTTTGTTATTGTCATTTGTAATAGCTTGTGATGTATGTGTTTGTATTAGCCCATTTTCACATTGCTGTAACAAACTGCCTGACACTGGGTAGTTTATGAAGAAAGAGGTTTAATTGACTCAGCTCCACAGCTTAACAGGAAGCATGACTGGGAGGCCTCAGGAAACTTACAATCATGGCGGAAGGTGAAGGCACGCGAAGACCTTCTTCACCTGGTGGGAGGAGGAGAGAAGGAGGCTGGTGAGAAATGCCACACGCTTTTAAACCATCAGATCTCATGAGAACTCAGTCTCACGAGAACAGTAAGGGGAAGATCCACCTCCATGATCCAGTCACCTCCCACCAAGTTCCTCCTTCAATTCGAGCTGAGATTTGGGTGGGGCCACAAATCTAGACCCTATCAGTGTTCAAATGATGAGCTAATTTTCCCACTAAAGTAAGCACTGGTGTGACTCTGGTAGTCCAGAATTGGATTCCATAATTTAAAGAACTAGTAGACTGTTTAGTTAGTTAAAAGGAAAGTAAAACAATGATAACAGTGAGTGTAAAATAGGACCTATGGAGTGGGAATGGAGACAGCTGATGCTTCTCTGGTAAAGGGGGGCCTGTTTCAGCCCCTGGTGCAACAGCGCCCCCATGCACTCATCATGTGAGATGATAAACGTCTTTCCTTGAACCAGTTGGTTCTTCTTTCCCCCAAGCTGGGAACTTCTCCTTGGAGACAGCAGGGACTGTGTTACAAAGGCATATGTCCCAATGAAGAACACTGAGGCTACTCAATCAATAATTATTAAATGACAGCACGAACAAAGGAATGTAAGAAGTAACAGAAAACATACGTGTCTCACACATGAAAATTATTCTTAGAAGCTGTTTCCCATTTGAGGCGAAATAAGAAACACTTGTTGAACGAGTAGATGGGCTTCCTCTGGGAGCAGCAGCAGGTGGGCACCCATGTTGGAGCCAGCCATGGTCTGTAGAGTTCATTTCTCTGAGTCGCTGCCCCAGGGGCACATGACACAAGAGGCTCCAGACAACTGACTCAAAGGCCAAGAGGACCCTAATGCCGGGCTCCTCAGTCCTCACCAGCATAAGAATCCCAGGGAAGGCATTTTTTTTTTCACATACTCTAGGTCTCAATCCCTTAACTTCAAAAGTGGCAGTGGCTACATTAGCCCTTGTGACCAGTGTTTCAAAGCCTAGTGTAGAATACTTGCCTTGGATGATTCAAAATCCAGGTTTCCTGACCCTGCTTCTGCTGTAAAGAATCCCACTGTGGAGGCTGGGGCCTGCAATCTGCATCTTTAACAAGCCCATCAGAGAATTTCAATGCAGTTTCACTTTTGAGAGTTTTTAACTTGGGTGTTCATCAGAACCACCTGGGGAGCTTTCAGCAAAGGCATGCCCAGGCCACATGCATTGATTCTGTGGCCACACAGAGGAGCCTGCATCTGCGTCTTTTTTATAAAGCTTTTCCTAGGATCATCATCATCATCTTTCCAGCACTGTTATGCAAATTGGAGAAACTCATGCCAAGGTGAAGGGCTTACTTTGAAAGCAGCCAGGTCTTCTGTGCCATGATCAGCCTGCACAGCTGGTCATGGCTTCTCTGGCTCCCACGTGGTTCCAGTGCACACCCTCAGTTAGGAACCAATGAAGAATGTTGCTTGTTAACAACCTTTGAAGGTTTTTTAGCAGAAACACAGTATTATATTGGGATTCATCTGTGAGAGTTTGCAGAACACATCAAGGGAGAAAGCTGAGAGCAGGGCATCCACCAGCAGGCGGTTTGTGCTGGTCTAGGTAGAGGAGATTGGAGCTGACCTGTTGAGGCAATGAAGAGAAAGGGAGGAGGGATCATCCTAAAAACGGATGCCAATTCTTTAAGAAGAGTCCTGAGTTGTGCTTAGGAGTAGCAAAATGGATGTGCCAACCAGAGGGAAGAGATTAGTAAGCTGCTGCCCCTGAGACAGGGCTCCATGAGCCCACAGGGTGATCTGTAGAGAGACACACTCCAAGGGTGCTAGACGGGGAAGAGGTCCTCTCTCAAGCCCCGACCCTTCATCTGCAGCCAAAGGAAGTTCGGTAGCTGCCCCTGGCCTCTGTTCTCAGTCCACAGCTCTACCAGCCCAGTGGCTTGTGCAGAGAGAGAGGATCTGGAGAGATGCTGTCAGCGCCCTCCCATGTCCCCTACACCCACCCTGGAGGCCACCTGGGACAATTCCTCTGCAGGCTGAGCCTGCCAATGTCTCTCTGGTTGGGGACTTTCTCTGGCTACAGGAGGGTGCTGCACCCAAGAGTCAGGAGGGCTGGAAGTGTAGAATAGTCAACGTTCCCCGAACAGTTCTCTACCAGGGAGAGACTCACAAGATGAGTAGATGTCCCAGCTTTCTGACCTGTTGATAACACTTCACTACTCTCTCATGGAGCTCTCTGAGATCACCGCCCAAACAAACTAATTGCAACCCAGTGCTTGTCCCAAAGTCTGCTCAGATATAGAGCATGTGAACAGATGGGTCTTCAGTTCCAGAAAAGTGTGTCCTTACACGGACAGTATCTCTCAAATAATTTGAGCAGTATACATATTTTTCTGGAGGGCAGAGAGCATGAGGATGTTGGTCTTCCTGGGGTGAATATCAGGTTTCCTGTGGAAGGGCTTAGTGACATAGAGCAGTGCTTCTCAAATGTCCATGTTTACAGAGGTTAACTTCTAACTCATCAGGTCTGGGGTGAGGGCCTGAGAATCTGCATTTCTAACAGTGAGCTGGTCCAGGGACCACACCTGGAGTAGCAAGTCCTTCACAACTTCAAGCTGCAAACAGTTTTGAATGAGTGGAGTAGAAGGTGATTTGTAGGTGAGAAGGAATACTTCACCGTGAATACATTTCCATGAAGATTTCTGGCCAGGATTTTAGTAAGTACCTGAGCCCCTTCAAACACTTGACTCCTACATGAACCTTTTCATCCAAACACCACTCTTGAATTGTTTTTATGCCATGAGGTTAAATTCTTTCTTTTCATTTCAGGGCAGGTCCCCACTTGTTGAGTTTTCAGTCACCCTATAAGGCAAAGGAAAAGAGTGATAGAAAATAAAAATAATTTGATTCATTTGAATTCTTAGTTTGTTGACTAAGAATTTGTAGCCTCTGGGGGAGTTTTTTAAATTGAAGAATGGAAACCAGTTTTTAAAAATCTGAGAATAATTCATTTGTGACTATTTAACAGAAGGGAAAACTTCCTGAATGAACATCAAATACTTTAATTACTTCTTGGGCTTTAGAAGAGATGGCTTGCTGGTTTTTGTACTTAGAGCTTTCTGTTGTGACTGGTTGACATAGATTTATTTGTTTATTTAGCTTCTTAATTTCATATCCTGTGGGCCTGAAGAGGACAATCACCAGGATTTAGGGGAGTGTTTTTGTCTGTCTTCACTTTGGGAAAATGTGAAGATTAGTGCTAAACAGGGTTGATTCACTGCACCACAGAGGGACATATTAGGAATGAGACAGCTTATTCAAGTGCTTTTAAATTTGTTTTGTTTTTTTAAAATGTAAGATTACTATTTTTACTCACTTTAAATCATTCAAAGCACTTTTCTCCTCAGGGCCAGGTGTACTCTTTGGGAGGAGACCTCGCTGTCTGCATTTGATCACATAATTGCTTCTGATGCCAGCTGGTCTGCAACTGCTGGTGATTGGCACAGGGTTATTTGATGTGCACTTCAAATTTCTTTTCTTTCTTCCTTTTTTTTTTTTTTTTTTTTTTTAGATAGAACCTTACTGTGGCACCCAGGCTGGAGTGCAGTGATACAATCATATGTCACTGCAACCTTCAATTCCTGGGCCTGCGATCCTCCCACCTCAGCCTCTCTAGTAGCTGAGACCACAGGTGTGTGCCACCACATCTGGCTAAGTTTTATTTTTGTTGAGATAGTGTCTTACTATGTTTCCCAGGCTGGTCTCGAACTCCTGGCCTCAAGTGAGACTCCTGCCTTGGCCTCCTAAAATGCTAGGATTACAGGTGTGAGCCACCCATACCTGGCCTCCAAATTTCACTGCCTAACTTGGGAGAGGAATTTCGCATTCACAGTTACATGGTTCATCTGCCTCAAACATTTGTTTTGACTGTAGCTTTTGCTTGCTTCACTTTTTTAAGCTTGGAAAGACCAAACTCAGAATAGTGTAGGCCTTAACTTCTAAATGGATGTCTTGACAACATTTCAAGGAAGCGACTGGCATTGTAGCGCTTTCTTTGCCCTGCTTCTCCAAGTCCCCCACTTGCATGGGTGACTACCTCTAGTTCCCTTGGACTGTTCATGGCCAGCTCCTTCCCAACCCTGCCAGGCATCGTCCATATTTGTCATCTACACTAGAGTCACTGTGTGCTCCAGTTCCTTCAGGGTACTTTTACTTTATCTGATCTTGCTTCCCACCCTTTCAGGCTCCATTTCCATGAATGTTTTAGGAGAGGTGAGGAAGAAACCTTTTCTGCTCATTGTTGCGTGTTCCCCACTCCGGGCCCCCTCTGATCCATTCTTACATCACAACTAAAAATATTATTCAAAATGTGAATCAGATGGTATCACTCCCCTGCTTAGAACTCTCCAGTGCCTTCCCTCTGTCCTTGGAATCAAGTCCAAACTCCTCCTGATGAGCAGCAGGGCTCCTCATGGCCTGGCCTTTCATCTGCCACTTCCCAAACATGTGGCCTCTGGTTGGTTTCTGGAACTTACCACGCCCTTCCCTACACATAGTGGTTCTTCTGCCAGGGACGCTCTTCACTCTCCATTCATGTGCTTCGCCCCTTCTTAGCTTGCAGATCTCAGCTAAATGGTACCCCCTCAAAAGGGCCTTTCCTCCACCTATACCAGGTGTAATGCTGTTTGCCTCCTTCAGAATGCTTCTCACAGGCTGTGATTACTTTAAACAGGCTCATTGAGATATAGTTCAGATGCCATGTGATTCACCCTTTTAAAGTATATAATTCAGTGGGTTTGAGTACATTTTCAGAGTTGTGCATCTATTGCCACAGTCAATTTTAGGACATTTCATTACCTCAGAAAGAATCCTCATGCTTCGTAGCTGTCATCCGCTTTCCCCTATTTCCACCAGCCCAAGGCACCCACAAATCTTTCTGTCCCTCTAGATTTGCCTATTCTGAACACTGTATATAAGCGGAATCATTTATGTGAAATGGAACCAGTCCTTTGTGACTGGCTTCTATCACTAGGCATAAGGTTTTCAGAGTTCATTTGTTTGTGGTATGTATCATACTTCATTCCTTTTCATGGCTGACTAATATTCCATTGTATGGATATACCACATTATGTTTATTCATTCATCAGTTGCTGGACATTAGATTGTTACCAGTTTTTGGCTATTACAAATTACACTGCTATCAATATTTGTGTACAAGTTTTTGTGTGAGCTTATGTTTTTAGTTCTCTTGGGCACATACCTAAGATGGGATTGCTGAGTCACATGGTAACTTACAACTCACTGTCAAGAAAATCCCAGGATGCATTTCAAAGCCACTATACTATTTTACATTCCCACCAGCAATATATAATGGTTCCAGTTTGTCTACATCCTGTCCAGCATTTGTTATTGTTTGTCTTTTTAATTGTAGCCATTAATGAGTATGAAATGGTGTTTCATTGTGGTTTGGTTTAGATTTCCCTGAAGGCTCAGGATGTTGAACATCTTTTCATGTGATGACTGGCCATCTATATGTATTTTTTGGAAAACCTATTCAGATCCTTTACCCATTTGTTAGTTGGGTTACTTCTCTTTTTATTATTGAGCTGCAAGAGTTTTAAAAAATATATCCTAGATAAAGTTCCTATTAGACATAGTATTTACAAAAATATTCTCATCCTTTGGATTTTTTCACTTTCTTGATGGTGTCCTTTGAAACACATGAGTTTTAAATTTTGATGATAACCAGATTATCTGTTTTTTCTTTTGCTACTTTTGTAATTATTATAATTTGAGGCAGAGTCTCAATGTGTTGCCCAGGCTGGAGTGCAGTGGTGTGATCTCAGCTCACTGCAACCGGCACCTCCTGGGTTCAAGCAATCCTCCCACCTCAGCATCCCAAGTAACTGGGACTACAGGTGTGTGCTACCACACCAGGCTGATTTTTGTGTTTTTAGTAGAGACAGAGTTTCATTATGTTGGCCAGGCTGGTCACAAACTCCTGGCCTCAAGTGATCCACCTGCCTTGGCCTCCAAAGGTGCTGGGATTATAGGCATGAACCACCGCACCTGGCCAGTTATTTTTCATTTCCTTTTGAGTTTTTTATTTTTGCCATCACCCGCTGTAGGCTACATGTGCTGTGAAGGCCAGGCCATGTTTGCCATTATAGCCCCCTCCCCTAGAACGGGACCTGATAGAGGGCAGCAGTCAGTGAATAGCTCTTCAACGAGTTAATGAATAATCAAAGGGATTCTCAAAATGCAAAATTCTTCATTGACTCACTAAGCGACCTTCTGATGGCAACTGCTTTCCCTTTTTGGCCTCCAAGGCAGAAATTCTCTGGCCCTGCTGATCAAAGCCCCGTGTTGCACAGGGCAACTGTTATCACTCATTGGAAGTGGACACATCTGCCCTCTGACTTCAGTATTTCCCCAGGGAGCAGAGGATGGAAGTTCTTCACAGCTAGGTCTGCTGTGTCATTCAAAAGCTGGCTTCAGAGCCTGCATAGGTAGAAACCTTAGGCTCACATCAAGGGCGGGAATGCCACTCAGCCTCTGGGCACACAGCTGCAACTACCCCTGGTGCTGTCTCTTGGTGCTCCCCTGTACTAGCCTTGTACCCCATTCACTTCACCCTCTCTGCCACCATGTCACTGCCCCTCCCATCACAGCGCTCCACCCAAATGAGGCAAATTCTTGACCCACTTAGAGTCACCCACCCTAGACCCACCCTAGAATCACCTTTTTAAATATATTTACTTTTTTATTTCCTCCACCAGGCAAAGAGGGTGGCACCTTGCTGCAAGCTCTTGGAGCAATTTATCTATGTCCCTTGAAGCCTGGATCATATTAAACCAATAGTTTTTCCCCGCTATTAAAATGTGTTAATTTGGAGTCTTTGCTTACTAAAAACTGTCTCCTCAAACATAGGGATCCCTTCTTTTTTTTGAGATGGAGTTTTGCTCTTGTTGCCCAAGCTAGAGTGCAATGGCGTGATCTTGGCTTACTGCAACCTCCGTCTCCTGGGTCCAAGCAATTCTCCTGCCTCAGCCTCCCAAGTACCTGGGATTACAGGTGCCCACCACCATGCCCAGCTAATTTTTTGTATTTTCAGTTGAGACAGGGTTTCACCATGTTGGCCAGGCTGCTCTCAAACTTATGACCTCAGGTGATCCACCTACCTCAGCCTCCCAATGTGCTGGGATTACAAGCGTGAGCCACCGCGCCCAGCCAAATCCTTTCTTCCCTGTCATTTGTATTCTTGCCGTTCTGTGTCTGACATCTTGTAGGTGTTTGTTAGATGATAGGTAAGTGAATGAATGAATGTACAGATGGACGATCTATAAGTCCTTTCAGAAACTTTGAGTAAATGAAGACCTCAGGAAGGCTTATACTTGATCTTCATGTTGCCAACATCTTGGATACAAAGAAAAGCACCTTCGCTACAACTTCTCAGATCCCATCCGCCTCTGATCTTTCACGATCCCTGATGGACTGACTACTTGGGCCCTGGGAGCCTCTTTCAGAAGTTTGACTAGGGAATCAACCAAAGAGTACACCCTCGGCATCTCTGCTCAGGGATCAACAGGAGTGCTTGCTTGTGTGGCTTTACTTCAATGAGAGGTCCATATTTTCTGAGTTATGTACTATATACTGTTCCTCGATTCAAGAGTATCATGACTTGTATTTGTTCTGACTCCAGGACTATTCATGACAAACCCTCAGCCAAGAGTGTATCATTAGGGCCTCAGCAGGTGGCAGGAGACAAGGTATTGTGTGAATCTAGTACATTGAAGAGGGTGTCTTGACAACTGAGGTCTGTAATTCATATGCTGTTCAAATGACAAGCCTTTCTCCCACCCCCATGTGTATTCAAAGCACCATGTCATGTTCTGCAGGGAGATACGCAAGGGGGTTGGGTCGGAAGAAGGAAGTTAAGATTGAAGGAGAACATACAGAGAAGCCTTGGAAAGAAATGTGCCCAGCTCACATTCTGGCTCCATCATTTGCCAACTGGGAAACCCTGGGCAAATGATATAACTTCGCATTCCAGTTTCCTCCTCATAAAA
The DNA here is from genome assembly GCA_963574635.1 of Cheracebus regulus. Taxonomy (NCBI): domain Eukaryota; kingdom Metazoa; phylum Chordata; class Mammalia; order Primates; family Pitheciidae; genus Cheracebus; species Cheracebus regulus. The sequence goes on from CAUYQU010105109.1 coordinate 71,915, forward strand.
TGGGAGTAAAGGGAAGTTATGCATAGAGTTTTTAGATAATGGATTTAAAACACGTCCTGGCACATAGTAAACCATGACTAAGTAGAGGCTGTGTACTCCATCCTGCACGCATCAGCGGTGGCAGTCCAGCAATACTCCTATAAGACACGTGTTATGACTTCATTTCACAGGTAAGGAACTGGAGGGTTCTAGAAAGGATGGTTAATTTGCCTGACAGCACATTGCTGGTATATATCTGAGCCAAGAATCAAAATTGGGACACTAATGCCAAAGGTTGTACACTCTATGCTGCAAGGCCAGGTGTTTTTCTTTATGGACAGGAACTTCATGGCTCAATCCCAAAGGATTCCCCTCTGGGAATACGACTGTTTGTTCTGGTAAGGTTCAGGCTAACTCATCATTGAATGCCGCCAATAAAGTGTTATGCTGAGAGTGTTTTCTTTTACCTCACTGGGCCAGTTTATTGAGAACCTCTGCTCACCTCTGATGCCTCAGTTGATTAGGGAATTTGGGATGAAGTGCTTCCAAAGTTACTGAATTCTAAATTAACTAAGTGAGCTAATGTGGAGGCCTCTTTTACCAGCCCACAAAGATCCCGCTGTTGTGCCTGGAAGAAGGAAAGGATCTTAGAGGAACATGGAATTGCCAGACTGACAGTCAGATGTGGAAACACAAGGGTCGTCTTAGTTTAACTAACACATGTGAGAACTAGAAAGTCGGAAGTCAGACTTCAAACTCTACCTAGCATTGAGCATAAGCGGGTCACTGACCGCATAAATATTTTGTTTCTGAAGAGTGCTGCATTCATGGTCAAGTAAGTCCTGAGCCTAGACTGACATCAAATGCTCATATGATTGGGAGGAAGGAGCCCAAAGAGGCTCACTAATTTCATTATTTGATTCTCCCAACCGCTGCACGTTACAAATAGGGCTGGAGCTTGGCTCTATTGGCCAAGCTTCCGGGGCTGGGACAGCCAAGGTATGTCTGGAAGACAGAAGGTCTTTGCCAAGGCAAGCATCTCCTGTGCCAGGCAGACCAGCAAATGAGCTGCTGCTTGCAGCCCCTTCGCTGGACTCCCCCACAAGCCAAGGCCTATTCATTTAATAAGTGCAAACTCAGGAGCTACTAAATGCCAGGCTCGGTGCCAGGCACTGAGAATTCAGAGATGAGTGTACATAAATCAAGTATGCTTTTCATCACTGTGTTTTTAAAAATGTTAACTGATGATTTCCTGCTCCTGAGAGTAATGCGCAATGCTCCTTGAATTGTCTTGGGGTTATGTCCTGATACACCCATGGTTAGCTGAAAATATTATAAGTGGAAAATGTATTTAAAACACCCAACCTACCAAACATCGTAGCTTAGCCTAGCCTGCTTAAACATGCTCAGAACAATTCCACTAACCCACAGTTGGGCAGAATCACCTGGCAACACAGCCCACCGTAGAGTATCGGTTGTTTACCCTGGTGATGGCATGTCTGGTGAGGTGCTGTGGCTCACTGTGCTGCCCCGCGTCTTGAGAGTATTGTATAGCTTTCTACTGAACGCCTATTGTTTTTGCACCATCAGAAAGTTGAAAAATCTTAAGTAGAAGCATCATAAGTCAGGGACCATCTGTATGTTAGTAGAAATTTTTAATTGAATCTTCTGTAACCTTCAGTGAGAAGCCATGAGAGTATTGAATGTCCGTGCCAGGCAAGGAAAAGTGGGACTAGGGAAAAGGCCAGTTATGTGAATCCTCTTAAAATGGGATCTAAAATTTTATAACAAAAGTGTTTTTTAAAAGTTTTGAATGAGACTTTGCTTGAAATATGAAACTAAAAATGATGAAAATAGATTTATCTTGCATTTATTCAGTGGCACTCAAAACATTGTAATTGTCAGAGATATCTTAGACCCAAGGCAAAAGCTTATTTGCTTTATTAGTCTTTAAAATAACAGTGCCCTAACTTCTGAATCAAAAGAAGGAACTGAGTATTGGATAGACAGCTTTTGGATGTGGATTTTCCTACAGTTTCATAAGATAATATCCTTTGCTTCATATTTTATCTGTTTTTTTGAACAATCACAAAAGGATTAATTTTACAATGACCAGTTTTCCCTAAGGGCTTTTCTTGATCTTTTTAATTTAAATATTTGTCTTCTGAAACATCTTGAAGTAGTATCCAGAAGAATTTTGACTCCTTCAACAGTTAACTGATCTGACTGCCAGATTCAGATTTATCAGTGGCTTTGCAGTAGTTTTCTCTGTTCATTGATTTCATAAAAATCTTAGAGCAGGATTTCTGTTTCACTCTGTATTTGATTTGCATTGTATTGTAATCAGATAATCAGATGTCTACACTGTCTGGCAATCAGGGACATTGGATAGACAGTTTGTTCACTGGTTCACGTTCCCAGTCAACTGAAATTCTCATAACCATCAGCCTTGATAAAATGCTAATGTTGAGTTCTCTAAGTTAAAGCCAGTGTAGGAAATGATTGGAACATGGAAGGAATCAGCACAGGAGAAGCCTGGTTCTGGAATCTCTTCCATATGCCTCCTGGTGGATACCAAGTACCTGGCAGAGGTCATAGGCAACCCCCAACCAGAGCACTCTCCACTGACATATTGCCTAGAGCTGGGGACAGCTTAGTTTAGCCATATCTCCCCAAAATTTGTATATATTTTTTTGAGATGGAGTCTTCCTCTGTTCCCAGGCTGGAGTGCAGTGGTGTGGTCTTGGCTCACTGAAACCTCCACCTCCCAGATTCAGGTGATTCTCTTGCCTCAGCCTCCCCAGCAGCTGGAACTACAGGTGTGTGCCACCACACCTGGCTAATTTTTTTGTATTTTTAGTAGAACCAGGGTTTCACCATATTGGTCAGGCTGATCTTGAACTATTAACCTTGTGATCCATTCACCTTGGCCTTTTATTTTTAAATGAATTTATTTTTAAAACTGAATCCATTTTAAAAATGGGATTTTATTTTTATTTAAAAGAATTACATTGTGGGTCTGTCTGTAACCCTTGGGTACCTGCCTGGCTACCAAGAAGACATGTGGCTCCATGTTGACCCTGACCCTGCTTTATAAGGTTATGCCTTGGGCATGATCTGAAACCAGGAGAACAAAGTGGGTACTGGTATTGCCTTGAATGAAGGGCTCCCCTAATGGGGGAGGCCTTGCAGCCTTTATAAACCACAGTTAGGATTGTTTTCTCTTCCTTAGTTTGAATTTAAACAAGAATCATAAACATGTGAGCTTTCTCCTCATCCTCCTTCCATTGCCTCTCCCCACCTGGGAGCAGATGCCCAGGACTTTCCAGTGGCTCTTGGTGCCAGCAGCCTTCTAAGGGAAGAGTATTATCTGAGGTCAGGTTCCCCAGAAGCAGCACCTGAGATGGATTCTCATAAAGGGGATTTACTGGGAGAAGAGGAGCCAAACAGGGATATGGGCCCTGCTGGAGTCTGCTTCACCCAGTCCTGTGGGCACCCTGGAACTTTAATTGTACAACAGAGTTGGTCCCATCAGTCATGACATGTCAATCAGAGGCTACAAAATGCCTTTGGGGAAGGTGTCATAACTTCCCAAGCAAAGCAACTCCATTAAAGCTGTTGCACCTGTCTAGTAAGGTGGTTCTCAGTGGAGCACCAGCAGCACTACACAGGAAGTCATCATGCTCGCCAAAGCCCATGCCCCCAATACACCTCTGGGCCTCCTTGGAAGTCACAGTAGTAGAAGAGGGGGCATAGAATTAAGAACATGTGGTCAGGGCAGTTTACATGGCCAGTATAAACAGCTGTGTTGGGGCTGACAGGCGGCGGAAGGGTGACGCATGGCATCTCCTCCTGCGCCGTCCCTGAGCACATGAGTCATGAGCCATAAGCTCCGCTCTCTTGTTCCTGGAGATGATGCGTTTGCTTTACTCTTTTGGCCTGTCCTCACCAAGATCCAACCGGAATTTTGAAATTTTTATTTGACCGAGTAAGGTGGGAGACCAGGAATAGCTAAATAGCTAAATAAATGCAGTATAAATGTTATTTTCTAGTATCTTGGAATTAATAAAAATAAGGTAGCTGAGCAGCTTTTGAATGATCAAAAGTACTGTTGTCTTAGGTCAAAGCTAATTAAATTGAGGTTTCCTCGAGTTCCGGAATAAATTTTTGAAGACATTTATTTCACACATGTGAAAACCGAAGAATTCTTTGAGGCAATAAATCCCTTTTTTTTTTTCCTCAATTTGTTGCCAGGCTGGGGTGTAATGGCGCAATCTTGGCTCACTGCAACCTCCACCTCCCGGGTTCAAGTGATTCTCCTGCCTCAGCCTCCTGAGTAACTGAGACTACAGGCGGACGCCACCATGCCCAGCTAATTTTTGTATTTTTAGTAGAGGTGGTGTTTTACCATGTTGGCCAGGATGGTCTTGATTTCCTGACCTCGTGGCCTGCCTGCCTCGGCCTCCCAAAGTGCTGGGATTACAGGTGTGAGCCATCATGCCAGCCAATAAATCTTTACTTCAAGAACAGATATGTGAGATACACACACATTTTTATATGTCTGTTCATCCTGGGATACACTTGAGAGTAATTACAGAAGAGTGACAGACATGAACCAGGACCATCGAGGAAACCGAGTGGTCACCCCAGACGTCGGCTTGCTGCCTCGCACGTCCACAGCTGATCAGCCAGGATTTGGGGTAGTGTCTACTTGGGGCAATTGCGGGTATTGCTGCTGGCGGCAGGAATATGGAGAAGAAGATGGTAGTGAAAAGCCACCTACGGTGAATCTTTAATGTCATGCAGTTCTTGAGACAGCATTTGAGAAATTATTCTCTGGTTTTCTTTGTTGGAATTGCCAATGCCTGTTCTCTAGGTTCTAAGAACAGCTCTCACACCTTCCATCACACAGCCATGAAATACCTGCTTTTTCTGTTGCAAGGTCCCCACCCCTTCTGCACTCTGTGAGCTCTACAAGGATAGTGACTAACATCTTTCAGAACTGCTCCCTCAGTGGTGAGATGTGGTGTGTGGTATTATATCTCAGCTACCCAGTGGATGCTTAGGGCCCATTCTGAACCCTGTGCCATTTGCATGTTACATACATGGACTTACCATCCATGAGTGTTTGGGGCAAAACAGAGGAGGAGAGCCTTGGAGGAAGGGCTGAGGACAGGTGCTGCTTGACAGTGAGGACAGCTGAAACAGATGTGTAGACGTGAGAGCAGGCGGGGTGTGTGTAGAATAGTAGCATGTGTGTGCCGAGGGGCAAGGCGTGGGAGAACGGTAACAGAGAAGGACGGGCCGAAATGGAAGCTGGGATTAAGATTTGAGACTTGATTCTGTTTGCAATGGGGAGAGACGTATTTGAAGAAGTTTCCTTTGGCAGCCAGCCGGATGAACTGAAGGAAGGAAAGCTCATGGCAGCAGCTCCCAAACATCACTGCCCGGCAGAACCCCTTCTTTTATCTCATCCCAGACCCTGCAGTCTCTGTGCCTACTCAGAGAAGACTTGTGCGATGCAATTAGAGTGTGATCCAGGAATCTGCATTTTTAAAGAGGCTCCCACAGTGATACTAATGCAGGTGATCCCGAGTCTCTGTATGAATAACACTGGCTAAGAGCGCAGAGAGCTGTTAGAAAACTAAGCATCATTGAGATCAGTTACCTCAAGACTGGATGCTGAAAAGATACATTAGAGTTTAGTTTTTTCTTTGTATATCTCTTTTGTTTGATTGTATTTGGGCTCTTGGGGGTTTTGTTTCGTTGCTGTTTTCTAAGTAAAGGTGTATGGATGTTTAACAAACAAACAAAAAAATATACAAGTTATTAAGTTTCTAGCTGAATGAACTTTCACGAAATGATCAAACCTGTGTAACTGGCACTGAGAACTGCCTTCCACTTACTCCACAATTACTGTCTTGATTTTTAGCCCCATAGACTAAGGTTAAAAATGTTTAGCCCCATAGACTAAGGTGATAAAAGTACATTTTTGGCGTATTTGATAATGTTCATGATATATTAGAATAATAAGATATGCGTAGCTGGATAATTTGAGTAGACATATTATGGTAAATGCTCACACGTTTTTACCAGTTGAACACACAGTAAAACTTTTTTTTCATCCACCTGTCTAAATGCCTTGAAATGTTAGTCTGAGCCGAGATGTGCATCTTGGAAATTGGAGGACCTCTGTACCTTCTCCTCCAAAATCTGTAAACATTTCGTCTCCCCTTGGAAGTCTTGATTTGCTTTCAGTGACTCTGAGAAGCCCTGTGGTTTGTGAAGAGCCTCTTCGCTTTCCTTTGACCTTGGTTGGAAGCCACGTGCCCAGGTGGAAAGGCAGCAGCTCCCTACAGCCCTTGTCTTCTGGCTCCCTCAAGCTGCTGTGTGCAGAGTCTGGCCTAAGCTAGCTACGCTTGGAAACCTCTCCTCGCCCTTGTACCCTTCCCACACCCTGGGGAGACTTGCTGGTGGACAGCCTAGCCCTCACTGCTTCAGGCTTTAGGAAGAAACGCTCTCTTTTTTTGGTGTGATTTTCTTAGAGTTTGTCTTTCCTAAACCACCAAGATCTGAAAAGGCAAGATTAGGGTGTGGGCTTAGGAGAAAGGGATCAGGAGGATGACAGAGTTGCCTTTTCATCCAAACCTTAGGAGGTCTCCAGCTCACCCATGGCCCAGCCCAGCTCACCAGGACCACCCTAGGGTTTGAACCCAAAGCATTCATTAAGAATGAAGAGGGGTTTTGTCCTCTTACCTGTCTTCCCAGGGAACCCATGGGAAAAGTGGGCAGCTGGAAGAGGGCTAGAGACGGCCTGGTCAGGGCACCTTGTCCTGCCGGTGCCTGCTGTCTGAGCACTGCGCCGCAGGACTTGATGCCCTGTGGAGCCTGCTCCCGCACACTTGCCTTCATGCAACCGGCCCATCTGTTGGTGCTTTTTCTTTCAGGAGGAGATGGGCATCTCCTGTGAGCTGCTGGAATCAGACTTCCTCAAATGCAGCGTGGGATTTCCTTTCATGAGGTCGAAGTCAAAGGTAAGGGACACAGACAGGGCCCTTCCTCGGCAGCAGGCCCCCAGCCCTTCCCGCCAGCCACCAATTCCACCGCTGCCTCCCTGAGGTGAGGTGTCCTCCCACACCCCTGCCTCCCGTCGCAGCTGGGGCGGCCACTGCAACCCTGACACGCTCCTGTCCCTGGCAGTGTGCACGAAGGTCTGCTCCAGAGGGGCTGTGTCATGTGGTCTTTCTCTTTGATTCACATGATGTACCCCAAATGTGAAAGTGAAGGGCACACCACGGCCTTTACACTTTGGCAAGCACCGTTGAGTTGGCCTTCCTAAAATATTTTTTTTTCTGGGGCATTCTGTGCCTCTTTGAGTCCCATAGACAACACAGGAAAAGATGTGGTCTGTCACCTGTAGTCCTGACTCTGTCACTCCCTTGAGTGCTCACAGTTTTCTGAAGAGACCTCTCAAAATTCTCAAGTAAATAAATGTATCCCACTTCATTTTTTAAAAGAGTAATGAAATTAAGTCACTTTGGTATTGGTATGGAGACAGATTTTCTAAGTTCAAATATTATTATATACTACAGCATCTTCAGACATTCATGGAACATTCTAGTATGTGTCATCATTATAAGGAGATATAAACATAGGTAAAAATATGTGGTGTATGGAGGCAAAACTAGGATCCAAAAGACCAAATCTACCTTTGGAAATGGAAGCTATTTTCCCTGCCATGATTTGAAGGAAATTTCATATTCCTTTGTCTACCTTTTTTCCCTTAAAAAAGTGAAAGCTGGCCAGGTGTGGTGGCTCACGCCTGTAATCCCAGCACTTTGGGAGGCTGAGGCAGGTGGATCACAAGGGCAGGAGATTGAGACCATCCTGGCCAACACAGTGAAACCCCGTCTCTACTAAAAATACAAAAACAGCCAGGCATGGTGGCACGTGCCTATAGTCCCAGCTACTCGGGAGGCTGAGGCGGGAGAGTCGCTTGAACCTGGGAAGTGGAGGTCGCAGTGAGCCGAGATCGTGCCACTGCACTCCAGCCTGAAGACTCCATCTCAAAAAAAAAAAAAAAAAAAAAAAAAGTGAAAGCTTCATCTGCCTGGCTCATATAGTCAGATCGTTTTAATCTCCAAGGCTCTTTGGTCCCAGTATCCAGTAGCTGTTTTGTAAACCAATGGTAAGAATGTTCTGGTGAGGGAGAAGACTTGGTCATTTCTTAGCAAATCGCTTGAACCCATAAGCCCCTTTGAATGCACCTAGATCTTGGACTTCCCAGCCTTCAGAACTGTGAGAAATAAATGTTTAAACCACCAGGCTAAGATCATTGGTGATAGAATCCCAAACTGACTAGGACAAAAAGGTATTAACTTTCTCACTATTAGGGTCAGTGTTGTTCAGTGCTGTGTTCACCTCTCACCCAGGATAATCTCATGAACCTAAAAATCATGTAGTGTGCCACTCTCAGTGTGAACATCCTGTGATTTGGGGACACTGCCCCAAACAAATGGCCTTTACCCTGTACATGTCAGGAATGTGGGAGGGACCCCTGGGTGGGGTCATAGGACCAGGCTCTACCACAAACTGCGTGATCTTGGCTAAACCACAGTGGCTCTTATGCCCACGACTCCTCAGATTTTTTCTACCTCTGTTCCTCATTCTGTCCACATTCACCCCATGAGGAGCAAAACCCCAATAAGTGGCTGCCCTTGGAAAATGGATTAGTAGGTCAAGTCTTACTAGACTCCAGGTGGGGTAAGGGTGGAGATAAAGGAGGACGACCCCAATCTGTGGACGCTGTTGCCTGTGGTTATGTGTGTGGCACCTCTCCACACAAATGTAATTCAAATCTTTTGAGTAACAGATAATAGATTTAATTGAAAAACTTATAACAGTTTCCATTTCGTTTTAAACTCCAGCCTATGTCACATACCCGACCTAAGATGTGTCTTTCTCTCTCTAGCAGAGTGTTAAATTTTGTCAACTTTTTTTTTTTTTTTGGAGATAGTCTCTCTATGTCACTCTCACCGTCAGGCGGGAGTGCAGTGGCACAGTCTTGGCTCACTGCAACGTCCGTCTCCCAGATTCAAGCAATTCTCCTGCCTCAGCCTCCCTAGTAGCTGGGATTACAGGAACCGACCACCATGCCCAGCTAATTTTTTTTTTTTTGTATTTTTAGTAGAGACGGGGTTTCACGATGTTGGTTGGCCAGGCTGGTCCCAAACTCCGGACCTCAAGTGATCCACCCGCCTCAGCCGCCCAAAGTGCTGAGATTACAGGCGTGAGTCACTGTGCCTGGCCAACATTTATTAACCCTCAAAATAGTGATAGAGCCCAAGGAAGTGTGAACGTTGGAATGTGTGTTGTTTTCCCGGCTGGTAATGCCACCACTTTGCTCTCACATGCAGATGCTGGGGTCTGTGGCAAGACTGACTACACCTGGGGGCTGAGGGCGTGGGAGCAGAGGGTGATTCCCGGAGAAAGCCCAGCAGATCACCCAGCAGAGACGGGGCTCCCTCTGTCTGCAGCCCAGCGTGCACTCCCATGTCTAGAACAAATTACCGTGGGCTGGGTGGTTTAAACAATAGACATGTATTTCTCACAGTTCTTACGGCTGCTGGCAGGTTCGGTTCCTGGGGAGAGCTCTCTTCCTGGTCTGTAGGCAACACCTTCTCTATGTGCACTCATCTGGCCTTTCCCTGGTGTGTGTGCCTGGAGAGAGGGAGGGAGATCTCTTTGTCCTCTTTCTTAGTGCACTAATTCCCTCATGAAGGCCTCACCCTCATGACCTCATCTAAACCTAATTACCTCCCAAAGACCTCACCTCCACATACCATCACACAGGGGGTGAGTCTTCCATATATTAATTTGAGGAGTGGTGGGGGGACACAAGCATTCAGTGCAGAAGACTTTTCAACACTCTTCCAATCCTAACCACATGCAGGAGAACGTTTCCCATCATGCTAGCATGTCTCTAGCACTTCTCTGTCACTAGCTCATCTCCCTTTTCAATAAAGATGGAGTAGACCTTAGGCTGAGGCTTCCAGAGGCAGCAGAATTCAGCATTGCTCTGTTTTCATTGTATTCATTTTTACAAGTGAACAATTTATAGCACTATCATAGATGGGAATCCAGGATCTCTTTTTGGCAAGTGATCCTGGATTCCCACCTATGATAGTGCTATAAATTGTTCTTTTAAAATAATCTGTAAAAGAGTAAGGCAACAAAAATATGAAGCAAATATCCCAGGTGATATAATTTGCAGATGTGGCAGAAATTGGAAAGATGGTAGGTGAGTGAAACTTAGAAAGTCCCGGCTTAAGAGTGTAAAAGCGTCACTTCCTAAAGAGAGCCTCGGGGGCTGAACAGGAGCCACAGGTCTCTGGCCAGAGTATGTGTCAGGCTTGGTTTTACTGTTAAAGCTGTGTGTCTGGCCTGACAGTCAGAAAGCTGTGCATAAAACATAAAGCTCATCATGCAAATGAGCTTCCAGAGGTCACACACTGCAGAAGATGGAAGAGAGCAGTTGAAGTTTGGAATGCCTGCTGATGCCAAATACCACTTCCTTTTTCCCTAGTATGAATTCAGCGTGATCTTTGATACAAGCCACCTGTCTGGGGAAGAGGAAGTTCTCAGCTTCATTGTTACTGCTCAGAGGTAAGGGGAGTTTAAACACTTTTTTCAAAGATAAAAGATTTATGGGACCAGGGAAGGACGTGTCCTGGTCAAGCTTTGATAATTCCCAGGATGCTAAGGAGGAAGAAATAGTTACTCAGTGAGAAAGCCTTGAGCCGCTAAGTGGAATTGGATCTCTTGGGGGCTGTGGTTGTCTAGTGCTGCTTGCGTGGCCACCGCTGCAGACTGAGCTGAGAGGAACTAGGCATCAGCCACTCAGAGGTGATGATTCTACAGCTGAGGAGAGACAGGCCCGGAGGGCTTAGGCTCTAGTCCAGGCTCAGTTCCCACTCAGCCGTACATTTCCCAGATCAGACAGATGTCCTCTGAAAATTGTCAGGCTGGGTCCACTGCTTCTTATGGACATGCGGCCGCACCTCCTGATGGAGGGGGCAGGGAACCTGCAGCCTGAGGGCCTGGCCGAGCCTGCTGGCAGAGTCCCCAAGAGATGCTACTCGAGAGAGGGCTTAACCTGGAAGCCAAGCGGATGGGTAGGGAAGGGAATCGCGGAATGGCAGCCTCTCCCCGCAGGAGCTTGTGCCTGCCCCTCTCCAGGACAGCCACGAGTGCCTGTGAGGGCCTCCAGGGAGTTACAAAGGACCTTCTCCAGGCCAGATCCAAAATGCCTTGAAGCAGCATCTAGGTAGCACTTGGCTGGCGGCTTCAGTGGAGGGAGGGGCATTTGGGTGGGTGAACAGGGAGACGCAAGCTTTGATTGGGGTGGTGGTTGGACACCCAAGGCAACCTTTTCATTTTCACTTGGAAATGATCTTAAACTTAACAGAAGTGTTGCAATAATTGTGCAAGGAGCTGCTATATACCCTTTACCCAGATTCACCCGGTGCTCACATTTCACTCCATCTATTTTATCATCCTCTTTCTATATAATTTTTTTTCTTAACCACATGAAAGTAAGTTGCAGAAATCATGCCTCTTGATTCATAAATACTTCAGTGTGCATTCCCAAGAATGGCTGTTCTCTTAAGAAACTATGGTGTAGTTATCAAATTCAGGAAGTTGAACATTGACCCTAGACTATTAGCTAATCTGCAGTTTATGTTCTGATGATATCAGTTATCTCAGTGTCTTTTTAGCCGCTTCTTTTTACTGGTTTACAAGACTTGGTCATTTTCTATTCACACTACTTCCAAGATCACACAATTTACATTCACATAAAATATGACCGTGAGCTAATAGAAACTCATGCAAAGCATAGAGATGGTAGATTTCATTCCCACTGCACAAATCCAGAAGGCCTTCAGTGGGGAGGTGACATTTAAACAAAGGAGTCTGTTTTCAGGCTGAAGCAACATGGGCACAGCAGTGAGGGCATCCATGGGGCAAGAAGCACTGTTACACCTGTGTGGGTGGTGGGCACAGGAGTGCACTGAGGATTCATGCACCTTCTCGGAAGAAGAATGGGGAGCACACAAGCACAGTGGGAGGTGGGGCTGAAAGAGGAGCCTGGGCTAGACCATGGGGGGCAAAGGTCATCTCAGAAAATCTGGACTATATCCCGATGACACTGAGGAGCCACTGAATGTTTTTGAAAGGGGGAGTGGCACAGCGCAACAGCTTGGCCCCTGAGCATGAGGCCGCTGAATCTGATGAGGGCGGCAGATGCCCATTCGAACCTGAAGATTCTCATTCTCTTGCCATTTCCTGGATCCGCAGAACACTGGCCATTGTTGGGCAGACCCATCAATGTGCTCTCTTGGTCCTTCCACACCTGAGGCAGCCTGTCTGCCTGGAAAGGAATATGACATGGAAGGGATTTCCCTTGTCAAAAAAGAAGATACTTCCTGCCTCCACCTCATTCAGGGCTAATCATAGCAGGCAGAGGGCAGGGAGCCAATGATGCGATTGTGAAAGGATCATTTGTTAGGATAACATGTCCACACGGCAGCAGCAGTGCTCTGGTTTTGAATGCATGTTGGAATCACCTGGGGAGCCTTCAAAAATATTGATGCCTAATCTACCCCAAAGACTCTGACCAGATTGGCCTGGGGTGAGACCTGGGCAGTGGGGTTTTCAGAGAGGCTCTAATGAGCAGCCAAGGCTAAGAACCACCATTCATAATCCCTTACTCTGTGCTGGGCACATTTTCACTCAATAACTATATATTGTCCACCTTATATTTACCAGTTGCAGTGCTAAATGCTGGGCACATGAGAAAATGGCAGTGACCTACTAAATTCAAGAACAGCCCCCGTGTACATTAACAGTGCTGCATAGCTTCAGGAAGCCCTAGGATCTGTAGCTTCGATAATATAAAAATGTCTAATTTGTTACATCACCAACGTTACGGTGACCATCATATCTTTTAAACGCACACCAGAATATTTTAAACACTCATTTCAGGCACTGGTGAGGATATGGTCTGACTGCCCCAGAGGGTACCCGCAGCACTCGCCTCCCTGCTATGATGGAAAGATCCTTAAATCTCCTTATCTTGAAAACTACAGTTAAAATCTCAATCGTTCCTTTCTTCCGTCACTGCCCTTTGAAGGTCTCTTTGCCTCCTCGTAGATGTAGGAGGACATAAAGTTGAGACTGAGCAGTTTCCGGAGACCCCTCCTCTCGGCAGCCACCAGCCTGGCTTTTGCAGACCAGTGGAAAGCGTCCCAGCTCATGAGCTTTTGGAACGATGGGAAGCCTTTTGATGTTGGGCGTCTTTATCTCAACTTTTCAACTTAGCTCATTCTGGAGCAGTCACACGATGACAGATGAGACTGTTGGGCCTAAGCCGGCCAAACAAAGGGCAGGGCAAGACCTGGCAGGATGCTGGGGTGGGGGTGGGGGTGGGGGCGGGAGTGGGAGTGGGCCAGGATGGTGTCTGTCCATCCATAGGGGAGTCGCCTTTGGCCTGCCCACAGCAGTGATCCTGAGGCTGTGTCTTCCCTTGGGAAAGGAAGGACAAAGAAGTCAGGCTGTGTGGGCACCTGATCATGCTGCTTTTGCAAACTGTGGCTGCCCCTGAGGGAGTGATGTCACCCCATGTAGGAAGACAGATGCGGAGCCAGGGCAGAGACTGGCCCTGTGGGGTCGGCGTCACACGGCACCATTGTTTCAGAACAATAGGAGGGAGAAGGGATGTGAGAGCTATTCAAGTACTGTTGCCATTCAGCACTTGCTGGGTAGGAGAGGAAGGCAGTGGGGCAGGGCTTGAAGGGGGGCAGAGAGAGGGCACAGAGCAGACAGGGAGTCAGCAAGTGTTCTGGGAAGGGCATGGTGGGAGCGGTCAGGATGAGCTGAGTCCAGCCTCAGCAGGTCTGGGGGACTCTTGTTCCGCCCATGGAGGATGAACTTGGGAACCAACTGTGACTGCAGGTTCGGGAACATGCACCCAAGAGCCGTGCATTTTCCCAAAGCAGTCATTTCTCCAGAATGATGATCACAATTCATATTAGAAATTTAATAAAGAAATTAAGGGAAACTAGGTCTTCCCTTTTCTCCTCCCGTTTCTTCTCCTCCCTTCTTTTGCTCCTCCTCCTTCTCACCCCCAAATCTGGCATCAGGAACAGGAGTCACAGTCAAGAGCGCCTTAGTTTCCAGTCTGACCCTGAGCTGGTTGCAGTCTCAGCTCGGGTTCGCAGGGGAGCCTTGGGCAAGTTACCTGACCTATCGAGCTGCTCCTTACCTATCAAAGGTAGGCGCTCCATCTCCCTCTGGGGCTGCTTTGAGGTCTCAGGTCATGCTAAGAAATGCCTGGCATTGTGCCTGGCACATAGTAGCCACTTAACAGCATCAGTTCCTTCATGTCACCTTTCCAGAATAATCTCATAAGAATCCCCATTCTGTGCTTTCTCACCCGGAGCGGCAGGCCTTATGTGAACCTGCTATAGCCAAGGTCTGTAGCAAGAGTCCTATGATGTTGATAGTAGTAGGTTTGGCCAGGGCCTCTTTCCTGGTCTTGGCTGTCCATGGATGATGGGTGGTCCCTTCAGTTGAGACATAGCTGCTGAAGTTGAGCAACCCCCTTCCTGGCTGCAGTGACCTAACTTCACTGGTCCATTGTTTGTGAAAGAGGCACTTATAGAAGTAGTACACACAGGGGGTGCCCTGCCCATAACCCCTCAGCCCTCACCCTTCCCAAACTATCCACTGGAAACTGGGCAGATTCCAGCTCCCAGCACTGGCCACCCTGCTGAGGCTTTCTCTGGCCAGAGCCCACTCACTTGCCTGCAGGCAGGTGCCAGGGGATTCATTCTCCCCACCCCCACCCCCAGCCGCAGCAGCAGCAGCTCTTAGAAGTCAGTGGGTAAAGGCCTGGCTCCCATGTTCTCAGCTAGGAAGACTGACTCTGCCCCTGGAGTCCCCGTGAGACGGGGCCCTGGCTGCCAACAGCATAACCCTCCTGCATGGCTTGCCTTTATTGTCCTCCTTCCTTCACTGTCTCCCCTTCCACTTCTGGTGTTTCCTGGGCTGCCTCCCGAGTAAACTACTTACACTCACATCTTTATGTGGAACACAACCAAGACAATAGAGTGCCCTCTATGGATGTGTACAGGGAGCACAAACAGAACGGAGGACAGTGAGGTGCTATCTGCCCTTGGAGAATGTAGAGATTCAGCTCCAAAGTGGAAGAGCGAAAGCCCACTGCCGGATGGCTTGTGTGGGCCAGCGTTCATTCATTCTCTCCCTGTGCAGTGGCAATCTGGAGCACTCCGAATCCCTGCATGACAACACCCTCACGCTGACGGTGCCACTGATGCATGAGGTGGACACATCCATCACTGGGTGAGTAGCCTGGTCTTCGTTGCCACAACACAGGAGTGCCCTCCAGTGGAACACTGTGCTTCTCATATTTGCATGTGTAGCCAGCCAGGAGCCAGGCGCTGTGCCACCCCCACTTCCTCCCAGCCTTGAAAAGCAGGAGGAAGCTTTAGCTGCAGGAACTCATACCCTCCTCCCTCCATGTTTTCTCCTCTGTCCCAGCTACCCACCCACCCGACAGATAACCTGAGAAGTTTGATGACAAGTTTAAGCCCCATAATTTCTTTGAACATTCCATATACCTTTATATGTATATATTCCCATCCACCCCCAGTCCCTTCAGAATGCTGTACAGTAACAGGCAGCATGGCTCCTGGGATTAAAATCTCAGCTGGAAGCTGCTGGACCAGAAGTTACCACCAGATGTGTCTCCAGCCCTGGCTCCAGGTGGGCTGCCTTTGATTAGCTCCATAGTCAGTGCTGGCTTTGCTTGTTTCTGTTAATGCCCTCTGCAGAGCCAGAGGTGGCTCTTCCTGATGTCTATATTGGTCTGGAATGGGCAGGGAACCGTTCCAACAGCCACACCATGTGTCCGGGTGAAGTCCACGGCCATTCAGTGCCACTGGCATTGTTGGAAAGCAGGACCCTGAGCTGTGGTCTGTGGAGACCTGAAACAGCCTGGGTCAGCTTTCAGTCTAAGCCCTGACCTGGAAAAATGAGAACTCAGTTTCTTTCCAGCTTCAGAAAACAGAGTGCATGCCTCTTTCACAATGGGAAAAAAGATTTACACAATTAGTTTAGATCAGATGAGGACCCACTGAACCCTTGACCCAAATGCACGCTGAACTTTCTGGAAGTTCGCAGTTTCTCATTTTTCAGTTTTCACATGCTTCTGGGTCCCAGCCTTGACTAGAAGTGGGAATGCCGATCCCAGGCAGGGAGAGCCACCCCTGCACTCGCCCACGCTCTGCTGGGAGCCGTTGAAATGAGACTCCGGGCTTTTCTGCTCCTGAGCTCCTGACATTTTTGGTCATGTTTTTTAAACATGAGGCACTGGTGGAATATATTTGCAAATTAGCATATTTTTGCCCCTGTTCACAGCTCTATTTTTAGCTGTATCATTTATTTGCTTGTCTCGTCAAAGGCACAGCAAGAATATACCCAGAACCAAGCCCTATCCTTGGGGACAAAGAGAAAGCATCCCCTCCACCCCCTGCAATGACACTTGATCATGTAGTCAGGCCTTAGAGGACCTCGTTGGGAGGTGTTAACAGCCCCTGATGAACTCATCAGTTAAACAAATGAGTCAACCTCTGATCTCTCCAGGAACCTAAAACCGTTCTTTCCATTAGGTAATGCTGGGAACTCACTGCATTACTAAAATAATGCACTAAACGATGAAAATAGATGAGTTGTTGTCCACTGGGACTCGGTCTCAGAAATGTTACGTTGTGTTGAGGTAAAGGTGAGTGAGTGGCCCCAGCATCTAGAACTTGATATTTGTATGGGAGTGTCAGTCTGAGCTTTGTTTCTTCTCAGGGATTTGTTCATATAAGCAACATGGATAGTATTGCTGCAAACTGAGCTTCAATTCTTCTCACCTCTTATGTAGCCTCTGAAATCCAGGGGAAAGTGCTATCAATGAACAGACTCAGCTTTCAAATGCCTAACTTCTAGTCATCTTGGTAGTCTGACAAATTAAGTTTTTTAAGTGAATTTGTCATAGAGTGGGGTCTAGGATGCCAAATATATAACTCATTTATTTTCTAAAAGCTCATCATCATCATCATCTTCAACCCATAAAACATTTTTCAAATGTCAAAACAAAACGTATACTTTTAAAAAAGTTTTTAAAAGCTCAGAGCTATGATAATCTTCCTTGTCATTTCAGAAAGGTAATCCCAGTACATATTTCTACATGCAGCTTATTGTCATAACCTAAGATGAGAAGACACTACTATACGTGCCTAGTCAGCACGATCTGGCTCTGTCTCTTCATGGGAGAGAGAAGTAACAGCCCAGCGGGGAAGCCCTGGGTGGAAGACAGTGGGCTAAATGGAGACAAATGTTTGCTTCTCAGAATGGCAGTGACCGCGGGTGCTTGACTGTGAGTGGGCATGACAGATTTCATGCTTTCCTCTTTCAGAATCATGTCTCCAACCTCCTTTGTATATGGCGAGTCCGTGGACGCAGCCAACTTCGTTCAGCTGGATGACCTGGAGTGTCACTTTCAGCCGATCAATATCACCCTTCAGGTACCCACCCTTGGACCACCTCTGTCCCTGGGGGCTAACAGAAGGGCACATGGGATGTCTGTCCTACAGAGGGCCAGGCTGTCATCAGGAGAAACCCTTCTGTGGTTAGCTGGTGTGGTGTGTGTGTGATCTGTAACCACCCACAGAATGAGTCCCTTCCCTGCCTGGTACTCTGCTGTCTAGGCCCCTCTGCTTTTCAGGACTTGGAAGGAGAGGTCCACGTGATGAATGTGACTTTTTCCCAAGAAGGCCTCTGCATGGTGGAGGCATCGGCCAATGTCCCAGCCCAGATGGTCTCCTAAGGACCCCTTTCTGTTCTCCATCATTCTCTACCTTCCAGGCAGGGCTGCCTGGAAGGATTTGCTGTGTCCCTTCCTCCTGGGATTTTCTTGCCAACTCATCCAGGAGCCCACTCCTCCTGCAGGAACAGCCTTTCAGAAGGGCAGTTTTATGAGAGCAGAGCCGTGTGAGTCCCTGTGAACCCTCACGGGAGGCATGCTCCTCCCTCACTGAGCCGTGCTGGCTTGCCCCAGGCACACAGGCATCGTTTCCAGCAAGTCCACTTGGTGTAGGCTGGGGACAGCGGGAAGGATACTGTTTCTTCTCTTAGCTAGGGCTTAGCAAACTTTTTCTGTAAAGGGCCGCAGGGTAATTTAGGCTTTGTGGGCCATTCGGCCTCTGCAGCAACTATTCACCCATACTTCTATAGCCCAAAGGCAGCCCTAGGTAACACCAAAATGAAACGTTAGTTCCTTGTAGACAGTGAAATTTGAATTTCATATTGTTTTCACGTCATGAAATGTGATTCTTCTTTTGATTTTTTTTCAGTTGTTTAAAGACATAAAACCATTCTTAGCTCGTAGGCTGTAGGACAGCAGGCACTGGGCCAGATTTGGCCCTGGGTGGGAGTTTGTTGACCTGTGGCTTGACCTGTGTTTTAACCTGTGAGTTCTCAGGCCAGTGCAGTTCAACCTGTGGATCTGTGAATGTCAAGCTCAAGGGACCTGACATCCTCTAGTCCAGACCCTCTATTGACAAACACAAGAAAATGTAGGCCCAAGCAAGAAAGGATGTGCTGATGGTCCCAGAGCTAGGAGAAGCTGGGCTGGGGTCAAGACCTGGCGGCACTGGCCAGACCCCGTGTGGATGAAGTGAGGGAGATGGGCCCAGCTTGCCCACAGGACCCCGCAGGCCATGTCTCCTCGCTCTCTGGTTCTTCCTCCCAGAGCTCTTCTCTGCGTCTTGCATCCTTCCCCGTGGAGAAATGGTTTCCCACTCTGGCATTCACTGCTGTGGCTAAATAATAATTATTTTCTTTCCTTGTGGCCTCTCCTAGGTGGACTTATGGGATGACAAATAATGACAGGGTGAGGGTCTAGAGAATGTGGCAATAAAACATTTGTGGACTCTGGCAAACAATGGTCTTCCTGTCTCCAGAGTATTCTCCCAGCAACCTACCCCCAAAACCATGATAGATAACACATATCCCCAGCTCACAGAGGATGTGCCTTCTGACCAGCTAAGCCCCCACTGTCACATCCTGCCCTTGATTTACGGGGGAGAAGGGCAGGATGGAGCTAGAGCTTGCTTTTGCGACAGTAGAGTGATTGCTGTGAATAGCACCTCTGCATTTCTGAATTGCTTCTCAGAGTTATTTTATTTTTCTCCTTTGCTTTTTGTAACTGGGCAGGAAACAGATAAAGACTAGATGAGTTTATTTCATTTTAGTTGTTTACACTCCTTCCTACTTTTATAGTTTTGGGGGTATCTTGCAATTAAAGATAGAGTTCAGAAAATTATTTAGAAGGGTTCAAGTAACACAGACTATGCAATGAAGAGGGTACGAGTGTTGAAAGAAGGAAAGAGGAACAGGGTTTGCACAGAAGATACCGAATGTTCTTATCATCCTCTGGGAAAAAAAGAAATCTGAGGGTCTGCAGCTTACCTTTCAGTTGTTTCTCTGAAGGTAATTTTTACACGGAGCTTAATGTTTGGTGTTCGGGCAAATAGTTTTCTTCACATCTGACCTGAAATGGGACCCAGGCTAGAGCATCCGGCCCTGGGGAATGAGTGATTGGCATGCCCCTTATGTAAACTCCTCCAGGATCCATTGCCTGAGGAAGTGCACAGCATTCAATCTAGGGCTGAGAGAGTTGGGTCTGAAAGATTGATGGTGTGTGCCATTGATTAGGAGACCCTCTTGTGTTAGCAAAGCCCACTTTTTTCCTTGAGAATTGTCTGACTACTTATTTATTTGTATAATGGTTGTTGTGGTTGTCCTGCAGGAAGGTCCCTGACTAGGTTGGCAGTGATAATGACCAGAAGGTGAAAATAGTGCAGGAGGAGGCCAGGGATATGGAGAAAATGTTTCTATATTTCCTTATTTCAGTAATATTGTTCCTGTAGGAGAACCTAAGACTTTCCATATGGATAGATTTTTCCTGTTTTTACAAAAAATTGGTTATTCAGCAAGCCACATAATTGTTTAAAGACTCCACTGTCACTGAAGACAGGAGAGAGGCAGAAACACTAGTGTTGGGCCTGCTTTCTACATTTCATCATAGTTATTAAACAGACACATTAATATGTCGACAACTGAGAGGCTTTTTTGGCATCAAAATTTAAACCATTTCCCCACCTGAAAACCCGTGGCCAAAAATAATGCAGATATTGCACATGAACTTTTACAAGAGAATCCAATATAAAGACATTTGTTAAAAATAAAGACGGTAACACAAACTCTCCTGTCCTCCTGGCTCTGATGAGTGAAACAGTGTAAATGAGTATCTTTTTCTTCATTGCTTACCCCATTCATGCTTGAATTGGGATTTCTCAGACACGCCAGGAGGTTTCTTTTTAATTCTGTGCACTCATGTTTCATTTCAAATTAGTTATTTCAGCGATGGTCAGATGTTCCTTCCTTTTTTATGTCTTCAGGTTGTTTTGGTGAATATTGTTCTTTTTTGAATCAGGAGTTGGCAACAACCACTCGTCTGCTCTGTCAGTTTTTAGTTTTTATCTGTTTATTCTCTGAGGCAGAACCACCTATTGCAAAACACCAAAGACGCGGTTTTCTAGGGAAGAGCCGGCTGAGCTGGGTCTTCATACATCCTGTTAGGTCTGAAGACCTGGTAAGATTTCTGGCTTTTTTTTTTTTTTTTGGCTGTGTCCTTCTGACCTCAACTTCAGAGTTGCAAAGTCCCTGGATTCTCTATCTAGTCCCCAGGCCACCAAGCAGCATGGCATTTTTTTCTTTCTCCTACTCATCCTTTTTAAACATTTATTTTTTAAATTGACAAAACTTACATATTTTACTCATCTTTTTAAAAATAACATCTTTATTGGGATATGATTACATACCTTAAAGTTCACCCATTTAAAGCATACTATGTAATTATTTTAATGTTTACAGAATTGTAAAATCATCATCATCTAATTTTAGAATACTTACAAAAAGTTTTCATATTAATTTTTGTGGGTACATGGTGGGTTTATATATTTATGCTGTACATGAGATGTTTTGATACAAGCATGCAGTACATAATAATCATGTAAAATGTAGGTAACCCTCCCCTCAAGAAATCCTTTGCGTTTCAAACAATCCAATTATGCTCTTTTAGTTACTTTAAAATGTATAATTAAATTAATTTGACTATAGTCACCCTATTGTGCTAACAAATACTAGGTCTTATTCTTTCTTTCTTTCTTTCTTTCTTTTTTTTTTTTTTTTTTTAGATGGAGTCGCACTCTGTCGCCAGGCTGGAGTGCCGTGGTGTGATCTCAGCTCACTGCAACCTCTGCCTCCTGGGTTCAAATGATTCTTTTGCCTCAGCCTCCCAAGTAGCTAGGACTACAGGGATGCGCCACCACGACCAGCTAATTTTTGTGTTTTTTGGTAGAGATGGGGTTTCACCATGTTGGCCAGGACGGTCTCTATTTCTTGACCTCGTGATCCGCCCACTTCGGCCTCCCAAAGTGTTGGGATTACAGGCCTGAGCCACCACGCCGGCCTCTATTTTTGAATCCATTAACCATCCCCCTCTCCCCCTGACAGTCATCCTCCCACTGCCCTTCCCAGGCTCTGGCTACCATCCCTATACTCTCTGTCTCCATGAGTTCAGTTGTTTTGGTTCAGTTTTGTTTGGTTTTCACAGATAAGAACATGTGATGTTTGTCTTTCTATACCTGGCTTCTTTCTTTTTTATTGATAGTGTCTCACTGTCACCCAGGCTGGAGTACAGTGGTGCAGTCTTGGCTCATTGCAGCCTCAACCTTTTGGGCTCAAGCAATCCCCCGACTTCAGTCTCCTGAGTAGCCGGGATGATAGGTGCACGTCACCATGCCTGGCTAATCTTTTCTGGGGGTTAGGGGTGGATTTTAGATATGGGGTTTCACCACGTTGCCCAGGCTGGTCTCGAACTCCTGGCCTCAAGCAATCTGCCTGCCTCAGCCTCCCAAGGCTTATTTCACTTAGCATAATGACCTCCAGTTCCATCCATGTTGTTGCAAAATTTTAGAACATTTTGACCACCCCCAAAAGAAATTCCAGCTTTTTGGCCAGAACCACCATCTTCTAGTAATTCACCAAAATGTCAAACACAAAGGGAAAGAGGAGAGGCCCCTGCTATACGCTCTCTATGCCTTTTAGAAAACATGGAATTGGGCTAGGTGCGGTGGCTCACACCTCTAATCCCAGCACTTTGGGAGGCTAAGGTGGGTGGATCACGATGTCAGGAGTTGGAGACCAGCCTGGCCAACAGTGAAACCCCATCTCTACTTTAAAAAATACAAAAATTAGCCAGGTGTGGTGGCAGGCATCTGTAGTCCCCACTGTTCAGGAGGCTGAGGCAGGAGAATCACTTGAACCCAGGAGGCAGAGGTGCGGTGAGCCGAGATCACACCATTGCCCTCCAGCCTGGGCAACAAGAGTGAAACTCCGTCTCAAAAAAAAAAAAAGAAAGAAAGAAAACATGAATTGTTCCTTTGGCTACATATGTGGGAATCTGTAAGAAAGGTGATATTGTAGACATCAAGGGAATGGGCACTGCTCAAAAAGGAATGCCCCATAAGTGTGACAACGGCTAAACTGGAAGACTCTACAGTGTTACCAGCATGCTGTTGGCATTGTTGTACACAAACAAGTTAAGGGCAAGATTCTTTTTTTTTTTTTTTTTTTTGAGACAGAGTCTCACTCCATCACCAGGCACCAGGCTGGAGTGCAGTGGCACGACTTCAGCTCACTGCAACCTCCGCCTTCTGGGTTCAAGCAATTCTCCTGCCTCAGCCTCCCAAGTAGCGGGGACTACAGACGCACGTCACCATGCCCAGCTATTTTTTTTTGTATTTTTAGTAGAGATGGGGTTTCACCATGTTGGCCAGGATGGTCTCGATCTCTTGACCTCATGATCCGCCTGCCCCGGCCTCCCAAAGTGCTGGGATTACAGGCATGAGCCACCGAGCCCGGCCAAGGGCAAGATTCTTGCTGAGAGAATTAATGTGTGTATTGAGCACATTAAGGACTGTAAGAGTCAAAATAGCTTCCTGAAATGCATGAAGGAAAATGATCAGAAAAAGAAGGAAGCCGGCCAAATGTGATAGCTCATACCTGTAATTCCAGCACTTTGGGAGGCTGAGGCAGGGGGATCACCTGAAGTCATGAGTCCGAGACCAACCTGGCCAACATGATGAAACCCCATCTCTACTAAAATATACAAATTCGGCAGGCGTGGTGGCAGGCACCTGCAATGCCACCTACTCCGGAGGCTGAGGCAGGGAGAATCACTTGAATCCAGAAGGTGGAGGTTGCAGTGAGCCAAGATTACACTGCTGCACTCTAGCCTGAGCGACAGAGGGAGACTCTGTCTCAAAAAAAGAAGGAAGCCAAAGAGAAAGGTACCTGGGTTCAACTGAAGTACCGACCTGACCCCCCAGAGAAGCACACTTTGTGAGGACCAATGGAGAGGAGCCTGAGCTGCTGGAACCTCTTCCCTGTGAATTCATGGCATAATAGGTGTAAAAAACAATGAGACCTCTGGACTGAAAAATGAAAAATTCCGAACCCGTTGGCATAACTTCTTGTATTAATTCCCTTTTGCTGCTGTAACAAATAACTACAACATCTGTGGCTTAACACAAATTTATTATCTTACAGTTCTGAGAACAGAAGTCCAAAATGGGCCTCGCTGGGCTAAAACCAAAGTGTCAGGCCTCTGTTCCTCCAGAGGAACCGAGGACAATCCACTTCTTGCCTTTTTCAGCCTCTGAGGGCTGCTTGGATTCTCTGGCTCATGGCCCCCTTCCATGTCCAAAGCCAGCAATGGCTGGCTGAGTCTGAGGATGTTCTCTTTCTGATCTGACTTCTGCGTCTTCCCTCTAGAAGGACCCTTGTGAGTACAATGTGCTCACCTGGGTAATCCAAGATAACCTCTTTACTTTAAGGTCACCTGATTAGCAACCTGAATTCCCCCTGGCCACATAGCATTCACAGGTTCCACAAATGAGGACCTGGACATCTTTGAGGGCCTGTCACGCTGCCTGTCATACTCCCTATTCTTCCTGCTCCCCAGACCTAGGCAACGGCAAATCCACTGCCTGTCTCTAGAGATGTACTCAGCTTTTCTATTCCTCTGTATGTTCTATTTCTCCCTGGAGTTTCCTGTTCAGCTTTGTCTCTCCCTTCTTGCTCTTAGTGGTCTCTGTGTCCTCCATCTTTTTCCTCATTTCTCGGGAAATGATTGACTTCCAGAGACAGAAAATGGAGAAATGCTAGAGAAGGCAAGAGGGGCAAAGTTTTATAGAACCAAATGCTGGGACAGAAGAGGGGTGCAGTTGTGCAAGTGATGAGCCGCAGGTGGCCTGGAAACCAAATCGGCTGGCTACTGTAGTAAACACAGCCCTTTCTGTATATTACATCACTTGGTTTGGGGGTGACCTGCTTGGTCCTTGAGGGCCTCAGCTACCTCATACTTGCAAAGGAAAGAGGTTGGACCAGATCAGTGGGTCTCAAGGGGTGCTTCTTGGGCCAGCAGCATCTTCATCTCCTGGGGCTGTGTTAGAAATGTGAATCTGCCAGCCCCATCCTAGACCTACTGGGTCTGAAACTCTGGGCATGGCCCCCACTCCAGGACCCCCACCAGTGTGTGTTTTAATAAGCCCCTCCGGTGGTTCTGATGTTATGCTGAAGTTTGAGAAGCACTGGACTAGATTATGATGTATGAGTTTTCACCAAGTGTAATAGTCTATGACTGAATTCCTATGCATGTAAAAAGAACAATAATGTTTAGTAGGAAGACAAAAAAATGCTGAAAGTGAATATGGTAATTTCAAAGTTTGGGATTTTTAAATGCATGTTAGAAGTGTTTCTATTTTGTTGAAATTTCCCATCGTTCAGTAGTTTACTTCCAGTGGTGACCTTCTAGATCTGAGCCTTAGAGTTTCTGTGTATGATTTCCAAGAATCTTAGAATATATATTGCATGACAGGAAATGGAGGTCTGCTGTTTTCCACTGAGACCTGCTTTGTGTGTTCCACACCCACAGATCTACAACACTGGCCCGAGCACCCTTCCAGGGTCATCTGCCAGCGTCTCCTTCCCTAATCGACTGTCGCCTGATGGTGCAGAGATGTTTCATGTCCAGGAAATGGTGGTGAGTTCTCCATTTGTTTTCATTATTGCTTTCAGCTTTGAGCCAGCCCATTCAAATTTTATATTCCACCCCACCCTGACATCTACCATGAGGGCCCAGAAAATTTAACTCATTCTACCCTTTGGAGACATAATCTGGAGAGGCCAGGGGACCTGTGATACCTGAACTTCTACACTAAGACCATTTGGTTAATGCCATAAGAAGACCTCTTTGGGGATGGGGAAGGGTTGATTATGTACCAACTCCTGGGATGGACTCACTGGCTCTGGGAACTCCCAGCAGCTGTCTGCAGTTGTGTGGATCTGAATGCATTTTGCACAGGGAAAGTGCCTGCAGTCCATCTTGAGAGAATTGTGAAAGTATTGCTCTCTATAGGGGCATGTGAAGGACATTCAGCCAAAGGGATGGTTTCTCCATAGGTAGCTTGAAAATCAGGACAGCAAAGCCCATAGCAGGTGACACATCTGAGCCCAGAGTTGAAGAGGACCCATCCCACAGGGTGGAGGTTCGGAAAACATTGGCAATGGGGATGAGAGTTCCTAGCATTGCTGCCTTCTGGGTCATGTGGGCTGAAAATCAGAGCCATGTGAATGTTGCCTGTAGAACAGGTCACTCCTCCTGAGATGCCGGCTCAGCTGTTAACATCCCTCATGATGTTCCATTCATGTTCCATGGCATGGCCTTGGCTGTGGGCTCTGCTGACCTAGGAGAAGTAAGCTCCCAGTGTTCTGTACCTGTGGCGTGCTCTGGTTGGAACTTAGCATGAGGTGCACAAACCACACAGGCTCTAGACTTCCCTCTTATATATTATCAACCGTAGTAACCATGCCACCTTTTCCTCAGCAGCTAGGAGTGTTCTCTTCCTAGCGCATGCTTTCTGAGTTGTTCGCATGAACATTACAGTGTTGCAGAGAGACATTTTTTTTCCTGTGAGCAAAATCATCTATTGACCAAAACAGACATGTAAGTCACTGACATTCTGAAGGTACCCCAAAAGCAAGGACACCCCTTTTCCTCTTTACTGATCATTGAGCCAAGGAAAAGCCACTGGAAGGGACTTTGGCTCACACTTGCAAATAGCTGGCTTGCATGGAAGGCATTAGCGGTTTCCTGAAAATCTGGAGAACTGCCTGGCTATCCATCTGGCTTAGTGGACCCTCAGACACTCAAGTGGTGTGAGCTGGCTGCACTCTTTCTTTGGCCTCTGAGAAACAAATCCTTTGGATTTTCAAAACTCTGTTTAGAATTTTCATAAAGTCTGTAACAGAATTCCCTAGGACGGCCAAGTCTCCATCTGGATAGCCCAGCCTGTGGTCAAACGCTGTGTACAGCTTCATGGTATGGAAAAGTGAATTCACTGGCAAATCTCACTAAGCAAGTAGGAAAGCTCTCTGTGTTCTTATAAACGGTCACCACTGAGCCCAGAATGATGACGAGAGTAGGAACACAAAAGCGAGGGCATGAGGTGCTATAGTGAAGAGGCAGGCGTCCCCAGGTACTTGTTTCAGAGGCCCACAGCTGGCACACCCTCCACCTTAAAGCCCTCAGCCAGGGCCTCCTGTGGCTCGGCCCCTCCCTTGCTCAGCAGGGCCTGAGAATGCTCACTGGGTCGGTGTGACTCAGAGCTCGTGATGGTCTCTACTTCGGCCTTCTGGGACTTTGAATGGAGCAGGGCTTTCGTTCTGGGGACTTGGGTGGCTTGGTGCAAGTGAAATTCAGTCCTATGGGGAGAAACCAGCACTCATTCTCTGTACCGCACTAGGAGGTGACCCTCTGGCCTGGTGGCCTTCTCTCCCCACCCCCACTCTCAGCCACCACCATTCCCCAGCCTCCAACAGGCTACTGAGCAGCTGGGCACCAGCTGGACATGTTAAGCCAACTGAAGCTAGAAACAGATTAGAGGCATGGAGGGAAGGCTCATCTGTCATTCCTCTCCACACCGTTGGGACCCTCCAATCATTTCTCTGTCTTTAACAGTGCCCTTGGTGTCTGTATGGCCTGTGATCACCATCCATAGAGCATGCTGGTGGTGAGCTTACTGGCCCTGTGGGCCCTGGGCTGTCACCCCACCTATCGACCTGTGTCTGGCAGTTTTCTGATTGTTGGCTCAGAGTTCATTTAGAAGTCTCTGGAGCTGCCTCTGGGGTCCCTGGGCAGAACCAACCTGCCTCTAGCTTTCACCAAAGAGTCTTCTGTGTTTGCCAGAGGATTTCTTGAGGTCCAGCTGTCTGTAAGTGGAGAGTTCCTGGCTTATATAGAGGAGGTTTTTATGGGGAGCCTGATGAAGTGTAACCACTCCAAATTCCCATGGGCTCGTGATCTTTCCTTGTAGCAAATGTCTCTGAGTCCCTCTGCTGTGCTTGTATTTAACTTAGAAACAGAACCACAGTGGGTGACCTGAGGAAAGAATATCAATTTCCACTGCTTCCCAGTCACTGGGGTTGTGTGGACCCGGCACTGACTTCCCACAGCACAGTAAAAAAATGAAACAGGTCACTGGACCTAGTGTCTGTCCATCAGGAAGCCAGTTTGCAATGACCATAAAAATAATAGAGGGAAGAATGACAGGCCTCTCGAGTCTATCTAAAATAGCATAATTACCAAATAATAAGTCATTCTTGACTTGTTCTGCACACACTGGCTCAGCAAGCACCCATTACACGCCAGGCTCTGTCCCACATCTACCCCAGAACCCACTGTCTTGCAGGAAACATATATAAAATGCCATTGTAATACTGTCTAATAAATGCAATAATGGAGGCATGCCCAGGCCCAAGGATGCTACAGAGGTTCAGTGCTTCACAAAGGAAGCTCTTTAAGTCAGGACTTAGAGGATGTGGAGTTCACAAGCGAACAGGTGAAGAAGACAACATTCCAGATAGAGGAACAGTCAGCACGTGTGAGTGTGTGATGAGTATCTACTGTGTTGGGAGCCGCACCTGGTTCTCCATTCTGTTTGCCTGGCTCTTATACAAATAGGCAAGAGTAAGTCATGCACATGCCTTCTGCAGGATGTACAGCAAATAGATACTTTGGCAGAATGACAGTACTAAACCACAGTCATTTCCTCTGACAGCTGGTAAATTAATCACTCGTCTGGGGTACATCGTGTGTGTGCTGTAGACCTGGACCTTCCTATCTGCTGACTTAGGCATGGAGAAGGCCAGGCTCCCTGTTTGCTACTGGAGTCTGTCTAACTACACGTCATGGACATTGTCAGCAAACCACCCTTGGTCTGCTGTGATGAGCAGTAGCTGTGGACCTCCCTGGCTTACTCAGTTCCTTCTATTGGACAGTCATTCTAAAGAACTCACCCGATTTCCAGGAATGAAATGGAGTGAGCCAGGCAGCTTGTGGGAGGCAGGCTGTGACCACTTGCTCCTTAGAGATTTCTGTTTGAAGTAAAGATATATCTTCTTCTCAGTTTTTTTTGTTTGGGACAGAGTCTTGCTCTGTCACCAGGCTGGAGTGCAGTGGCACAGTCTCAGCTCACCGCACCCTCCACCTCCCAGGTTCAAGCGATTCTCCTGCCTCAGTCTCCCGAGTAGCTGGAACTATGGGTCTGTGCCACCATTCCCAGTTAAGTTTTTGTATTTTTAGTAGAAACAGGGTTTCACCATGTTGGCCAGGATGGTCTCAATCTCTTGATCTCATGATCCGCCCGCCTCAGCCTCCCAAAGTGCTGGGATTATAGGCATGAGTCACCATACCCGGCCTTAGGTTTTCAGAACTGACCTGAAAAATTGAACTGCTTCACTTTACTGCCATTCTTCTGCAGAGATGAGCCATGTAGCATAGCCGCTGAGCACAGGTCTAAGATTGCACCAAGATAACACATCTGTCACAAGCATCACGGCTCATGAAGGGAAGAGAGTGGTGGTCTGTTCAGAGTTAAATTTTACTCACAATGCCTGAAGGTTCAGGGGAAGAGATGGAAGATTTGTCTCAGACTGCAAGCTTCACTTGATGGAGCTAAAAACCTGCATCTGCGAGCAGCTTTCTCACACTGGAGCAGAAGGCTTTTGGCTTTTGTTAATATGCAGGAAGGGAAAAAGTCATAAATGATGGCTAACAGAGAGTGAAGGGCTAGAACTTCTATTCCAGGTGAAAGGACTGGGTTTTTCAAAGAACTCTAGTGTTATTCTAGAAGAGATATAAAATGATGGTCATACCATTCTTTCCTCCTCCTCCAAAACCAACTGAAAATATTGGCCTCTCTGGCTTGCTCTGTTCTTGCTATGGGGCAGTGATTCTTAAGAAAAATTGGGTGGGGATGAATGATAATTTTCTAAGGAGATACATCAATATCTTTGCCATAGGGTACCATTAGGATATTGATTTCAATATAACATGAATACCAACATCTGTTAGAATATTCTAAGTTGGTCCCAGGACTCATATTTTGGTAAATTGTAAAATCCTTCCTCCTCATGCATATACACTAGACAGGGCTGCCCGTGATGTAGGGTGGGTATCCGACAATGAATGGGTCAGTTGATGTGGTAACTTCAATTACTTTATAACGAGGCTGTTCATATCCCTATGAAGAAAATGTGCACCTGATATATCACTGACCATAACCGGAGCTTAAAATGAGACATAAATGGAGGAATGAATTGTTTTCCCCAAGGATTACCTGGAGGAGCTTCTTAAGTTGGGGCCACCAAATCAGTCGCTATAATCCAAGGCTAAAGAGTGAAGAAATTACTCCTAAATAACTGACTCCCAGCCCCAAAATAAATACCATTTATTTGCTGTCCCAAGGCTTTCAAAGCCTTTTTCATGTGCTGTCAAATATAATCGCACAGCATCTCCATCATGTAAGGTTATTATCCCAAATTGAAGAACCAGGCCTCAAAGATTTGCCCAGCCTGACACAGCTGCTGAAAAATAGAGCCAAGTTTGTAGCCAGGTCTGTCTGACTCCAAGTTCACCTGCTTCCCATTGTGCTGAATTGCACACTGCTCCTGAAAGTGCTGCCCACTGCCTGATCACCAGAGGTAGGCTCAGTCAGGAGGACAGACAGAAGAGTGGACCTCCAAGAATCACCCACCAGGGGAGCAGCATCAACACCAGAGAGGAAGTAACTGCAATCAAAAGAACTGATTCCAGAGGGTGAGTAACAAGGCCACCAGGAGGCTTCTGAAGAAGCAAGACTGATGTCTTCAGAGCAATGGCAGAAAGACAGTGTTTCCATGAAGCAGAATAAGCTAGAGATTTGTAAATGTAAGAGTTTGATCATTCAGATGATCATTTGTAAATGTAAGAGTTTGATCATTCAGTATGAGCGGTATAGTAGAATGAACATAAAAGAATAAAGTAGCGTGTTAGGAACTTGGATTTTCTGAGAATGTATTGCAGAAGAACAAGCCACTTAAACTTATGCCTTTTTTTAAATAGCAATCTGGAATTAAAATGTCAGATGATCGTAATATAAGAGTTAGAAGTCAAGAGAGATGGAAATGAAAGCTAGTCAAGATCCTTGTCTTGCTTGGGGGACAAGTTTATGCACCAGTTAGCTTAAGGCTTTGGTAAAATAGATGTTTAAATAGGTAAAATTTTAAGGGCAACCATAAAAACAATGTAGGACATCCAAACCACTAAAGAAGAATAATTTAAAACATAATAAAATTCAAAACAACCTGAAAGAATTTATGAAGAAAAAAATATGTGTATAATAAGATGGAAGTAATAAACCTAAGTATTTCAATAATCAAAATACTAATGAATGGATTAAGTGCCCTAGTGAAAAACACTCTCAGATTGGAATTTTAAAAATCCAAGCACCAAATAACTGGTAAGAAATACACCTTTAAAGTTACTCAGAATATAAGACATTTTTTTAAAAAAAGGCAAATATTCACCCAAAGAAATCAAGTATAGTAATATTAACAGCAAATAAAGCATAATTAAAACCCAAACCCCTCAAACATTAAACAGGGCAAAAGATAATATATTTCAGAGTGTTAAAGATTTAGCTGACTAAGAATTTGTAACCTAAATTTTATGTAATCAACAACACAGTTTTAAACATAGAAACACAAAGAGAAATTGACACATTCACTGTCATTGCAAGAAAATTTAATGCTTTTCTCTCAAAAACCATCACACAAACAGGAGTAAAATAATGAGTATTTGAATAATGTAACTGGCAGTTGTGATCACTTACATAGAGACCAAGACAGAATAAGTCAGAATGTTCGAGTTTCATTAGTGCTGTGTTGTTTACCTGCTATGGTAACCTTGAGGAAGTTACCTAAACTTCCCAATCTTATTTTCCTCATCTGTAAAATGAGCTAATAGTAGTACCTATCTCACAGTGTAAGGACTGAAAAAATGAATTTATGTGGAGTAATTAACAGAGATCCTAACATAAATAAGAGAATGTACATTCTTTTCAAATGGGAACGTTGACAAATTACATATAACACCACAAAAAAAAGTATCAGTAGAATTTTAAAAGTCAAAATAATAGAAGCCACAGTGTCTGACCACAGTGCAGTAAACTGGAAGCTAAAAACAAGGTTAGGCAAGCAACTAGCAAAACCAAATCCACCCGGGAAGTTTGAAACACATTTAAATTAACTTTCTAGATAAAAAAGAAATCAAAGTTGAAGGAACGAACAACTTAGAAGTGAAAGACGGTGAGTGTTTGTTCATATCAAAACCAATGGGATTTAGACAAAACCAGCACAGAGGAAATGCCACTACTTACATGTGAAAAGCAGGGAAGACTGCAAATAAGTGAACTAAACTGGCGACATGAAAGCTAGACGAGGGACGAGAAAGTAAACCCAACTCGAATAAAGCAAAATGAAGGTATTATTAAAGACAAAGCCTATCACAAAATCGAAAAAATAGTGATAACAAAAGTATTCCACATTAACAAAATCAAAGGCTGTTTTTTTGTCCAAAAAAAAAATAGACAAGCCTAGAGCAAGCTTCATCAAGAAATAAAGAAGAGTGATGATACCAAAAAGCGCTAGAAATACTTTTTATAAAACAAAAACCACACTTGTATGGAGACGTAAAAATTACAACATCTTTTGAGCTGGGCACGGTTGGCTCATGCATGTAATCCCAGCACTTTGGGAGCCTAAGGCAAGAAGAGCCTTGAGCCTAGGAGTTCAAGACCAGCCTAAACAAGGAAGTAAGACCCGTCTCCACAAAGATGAAAAACAAATTAGCCAGTCCTGGTGGTTCCAGCTACTTGGGTGGCTGAGGTGGGAGGATCCCTTGAGCCCAGGAGGTCAAGGCTGCTGTGAGCCATGTTTACACCACTGTACTCCAGCCTGGTTGATAGACCATGGCTCAAAAAAAAAAAAATCTTGAGGATGCATTGAAGATGGCGGATTAGGAGCAGCTCAGGATTGCAGCTCCCAGTGAAAGTGCAGAGGGTGAGTGGACGCCGCATTTCCAGACGGATTTTTATTACCCCCAGACCAGGAGATTCCCAGGCGGAGCAGCCCCACGGGTCGC